>VDFB02287669.1:0-248800 GCA_007258455.2 Sequoia sempervirens
TTACATTATAATATTATATCATATAATATTATTTATTATATTTATATTACTTTAATAATATAATATACTAATATCTATATAATACTTGATACAGTATAATATATTATATATGGATATATCACATTATATTATATCTTAAACATTATAATATAATAATATAATATATTAATATGGATATATAATATAAATTTAAATAATATATATAACATATTACATATAAAAAAATTAAAAATAGAACTCAAAATATTAGGATTTTATACTGTAATACATTATTTATATATAGATATTAATATAATATATTATTCTAGAATTTTTTAACTCGCATTTATTTTCTCCAATCATTTGATCTACGTGTTTTTTAAGTGGATTATTTAAATTTATATTATATATGAATATGAATATATTATACTGTATTACATTATTTATATAGATATTAATATAATATTATATAATATAATATAATATATTAATATCCATTAATTTATATATATAAATTAAAAATAGAACTAAAAATATTAGGGCTAAGTTCTAGACTATTGGAAAATGGCTAGCCAAATAAATGCGAGTTGAAAAAATTCTACCAAAATTGTTTTTCACGAGGGAATCTGACAAATGGTTATTGTTTTGTTTAAGCAGCAGCTCATGGTACAACGTGTCAGACCATGGCAGGCCATCCCCATTGGATGGCCCATGCGGTTTTGTATGCTAGGTAGCTAGTTCCGATAAAGACATTTCTGAAGAGCCACTAGAAAGGGAAGTTGATGCACTATCCCCTGAAATTGTAGTCTTAGACTCAATAGGGGTTTCCCTAGTGACCCCGCTATTTGAGACAACTGAAGTGGGTGTCCCAAGACCCAGTGATTCAAAAGAAACTACCTCTAAAAAACTCTTATTCTAATCAGCTTTCTTCTCAACTGTATAATGTTGTTGAGAAGCATCTTTCCACCAAGTAGTTGTCTTTTCTTTTTTCTCAAATCTGTAATGTCCAACAACATGTCCAGTATTGAAGCATCATCTACACTAGAAGGGTAACCCTTCATAATCCAAAGATTGGACCTAAGAGCCTTTAGAAGATTTAAGTAGGACCTCATTAGGAAGCCCTTTTAAAAAATTTATTTCAACCAGTATGCGAGCATAGGTGGAATGAAGAATATCAGAAGATTCATCATCCACCATCAAAAAATCACCAAGGGCATCACCCACTTCCTCCATAAGAGAGTCATGCCAAAGGTGAAGGGGGACATTGGGAAATCTAACCCAAATCGGGAATTTGTTAAAAGTTTCAGAAAGAGGGTTGAAATCAGAGTGCCAAGGTTTGATCATCATCAAAAAGTTATCTTCCCAGCTAAAAAAAAATTCACACAAAATTACATTTCTATCCTAAGCATTGTCAAATTTAGCTACAAAAAATCCCTTATCCAAGGGATAAATATGAACTTTACCTGAAATTAAAGGCTCCCATTTGTTGGAGATCCAGGAATGCAGCTGAAGGAGGTTAGGCCAAAAACCTTTGAACCAACATATCACCCCACAAAGGGAAAGATTAATAGCAACCTCCTCAATTTCTTCTATTGTTTCATCTTTTAGCTTCACTAAAATAGCATTCCTGACTAGGATAAATCTGCCAAAAGACCCATGAGTGGGACCCACAAACTTCTTGGCTTTAGCCCTAGAGCTGACACCCATAACCTTCCTTCTACCAGACATCGTAGACATAGGGCCATCACTGCCCTGACCACCTCCAATGGTCATTCTAGTCACCTGCACACTAGCCGTAGAAGTACCACCATTCAACATAGATAAGGGGAATCCAACATACTTCATCATCGCCATCCCAACCATCGATGTCATCACCGCCATACCAACAGCTGCCTTAGGGTTTCTGTGTCCAGCATCATTTGCAGCCCACTCAGTAGATTTGAAACTCAGTTTCCTACTCATCATTGATTACCATCATTTTAATGTTGTAATCTATACATTAGTTATAATAAAATGTATCAAAGACAACTCAAATTAATTTTTTACAAATAGATTGGAGAAAGTTTCAATGAATTCACCAAGTATTTAATCCATTCGATTATTTGTAAGGTAGGTAAATATTAACTTTGAATAAAGTAAATACAAAATCATATTTATTTATTTACCTATTAATGAATCAAAATTTTGTTGAATAATTTCAGCTCTCAACGCTTTTACATTTATAAAATATTTTTAAATTTTAAATTACATGAAATAATATTTATTTGCAACATATTGTATTAATCTATGAGGACCTATTGATATAAAAGAATATATTAAATAACAAAAAAAAAATTATCTATTGAATGTAAATAACATTCAAATAATTATAATGATAATAATAAATTTGATTAACATTAAAATTTTTGAATTCATTATAAGTCTTTAGATAAAGTAGTCTCTCGAGAAGTATCAGAGTTATTGTAACTCTCAAGATAATAAAATCTTTTTTTTTACCATAGATCCCAACATTTATATTTAGGTTTTCTCTATCAAATAAAGCTATAATAGTTATTTATATTAGGGATTAATATTTAATATTTTTAACAATTATTTCATTCTTGTTAAAAATAATTTCATATAAAGGTGAGATAAGATAAATTTTCATAGATCCTCAATAATAGTCAAATATTTATTTTCCCACAAGTATCTTTATGATGAAAACAAATTTAAGACTACTTAAACATCCCAAACACAAGAAACCAATGTTCATTCCCTAGTATTTTTCCAAGGGGCTACAACCCATCAAATAATTTATTGTAAATCAAATATTGATGGTAGGGTAAATCAATAATTTTATGAGGCAAATTCACTATAGAATCTCAAAGGGGCCAATAATAATTAGGAACAAATTCATATCATGTAAAAACTGCGTCAAACTCTCATAATGTTTAAATTGCAAAAAACACCTTTTGACCTATAATGTAAATCCTTATGATCCTACAAGTATCATTATAGAACTTATATCTATCTTGGGCTTATTGAAGAAATTTCTAAGTATTACAATAGTCACAATTGGAGTGCTTGTATCATTTTCCACTTATTACAAGTGTTAGTAATTGATTTCATTATTGCATTCTATTGCATGCAACAAGTGTTGTTACTTACCCATATGCTCCATTTTATTTTTGACATAATGTCGGTTCCCCTTTTTAAACTTTTTATTTTGATGGGTCTAGTTTGTTAAGAAATAATTCATCAATAGCTAGTTCAATTAATCCAATTCCTACATAACTCATGAGAGAAAAGTATGCATACAAGGTTACAAAATAACCATAATGCAAAGATCAAATAGACAACCCAATTTAGCCTCCAAAAGCATCCATACTCCATCTACTATTCAAGAAAAAATGCACATACAAAGTTACAATGAATACTTTTGAAACAAAAATCCTTTCCAATGCATCTTGCATGTGTCCAAGAATGAATCCACTCATTTCATGCCATGCTTCACATATACATTCCTAAAAAAGAATCAATATTATTACAACCCACTCACGCAACCAACGTTAACCACTAAACATGTGTTTAATTTTATAGAAATAAGCTCACACAAATACAACCAAGTGGTAAGATAAAACAATGTGCCACAAAATGATGTGAACACAAAATCATTGACCCTTCATTTAATATTGGGTACTAAGTTTGCGCATTATTAAATATTTTTCCCTAAATGTTAAGTCAATATTCTATGTATCACACACAAAATAATTAACCTAGTTTTACAATAACTTACAAGTGGCCCCAAATAATTGTCTAATGTAGCTAAATACACTTCCTAGGTACACCACACTAAATAATTATTTAATTACAATATTATGATAAATAATTTTATGCAATGGTGTACAAAACCAAATACTAACAGTCCCCCACTTGTTTTATACATTACATAAGGGTCAATCAATGCAATACATCATCATAGCCATACATGAAATCACATGAATCTCTTACATGCTCTTGTGCTCCATCAAGATACCTACAACAAAATCAAAGTGATCACAATCTTAAGGAAAAACTCCTCTCTCATCCTCCAACATGCCACCTATGGAAGAAAATGAAAAATCCAAGGTGAAAATGCACCAATCCAAAGAACACAAACATCAAATCCAAGTGATAAAAAAGTCTCCAGGTTATTGTCAAAGGTAAAAAAATCCATATGATTGGAAATAATATCCATAAAATATGCTAATACATCCAACCATTCATACCTCCTAAGTATCAAAAACATCAATAAACTCATGCCAACAACATATGCAACCCATAAATCACAATCATAAGCTCCTTGTACAAACTTTTCAATAAGAAACATACATATCTAAGAACTCGCACCTTATGAATAATGTCAAATCTAAAAAATGGTCAAGGCATACTCAATCTATCAATCAAAACTATAGCAAGGTGCTACAAATGAACAAAAAAATATAGTACCAAGAACAATCATAATGATCCACACATGCAACACAAAGAATTGCATAATCTCTCACAAGAACTCACCACAATCCTCCAAAATCATACGTATGAACATGACCCTCCATGAAGGAACTGGAAAAAATGAAGAGAGATAACCTATAAACCATAACATGTCCTACCAACACTCAAAGTGCTAAGTTTTATTAATTATGGTCTCCTTACAAGCCCAAATGAAAAGCCTCAAAAAAACCCAAACATTCAATCTCTTAGATCAAACAAAACATATGTATCATCTAATATTAACATGGATGAAATCCTCTCTAACCAAGGAAATAAAACTCAAAGTATTCATTCTCAAATAAAGAAATTATCCCAATAAACATCTTCTAAAAATCCTCATCAATGGATGATAACATAAATAAAATCACATGCATAAGGAAATAACCATGCCAAACATCCCTTGAATGAATCCTTTACAACCAACTATGCAGAGCTCAAGATCCATATCTATGAAATATAAAGCATTAAAACATAGCACATATGAAATAAAGAATGGGAAAATACATTTTTGAATGACAAACCATTGAGTAGACCAAGAGTGGCGAATGTGAATGCACCTTTAGAATAACAAATTCATCATGAACCTCTCCAATAATAATTCTCCTCTATAGGTCAATTATGAACTCACATCCATATCCAAATGACAAGCTCCTCAAACTTCTTGTTGAAACCTCTAAAGAGTAACAATCTCAAGTAAAGGTCTCTAATCCCAAGATAACTATAGCATCACCTAAGTCTCCAAGTATACATGAGTACCTAAAACTGATGAATCCATGCTAAGTTCCAAATGAAACACTACATCATGAAGCTCTCGAGAACATGACTAATGCACTCAATACTATGAGAACCATCAAGACCAATCTCGAAGCTCCAACCATAGAATGAGGAACCCATCATGACATCATGATATAACCATCTCCTCCTAGGATATAACATACAATAATGCATACATCCTGGTCTCAAGAGAACCTATATCATGCCAAACCTATAAGTTAGCATCAAGAGTAAATCATTACACAATACCATACAAACTCTAAACAAAGAATCAACATCTCCCACCACATGAAAATAAGCATCTCCTAACAATAATCTTGTAAATATGAAAGAAATTTATACAACAATAAGGTCTAAGATCTCCTCCAAGGTATCCAAAAACAATAATGAATATCATCTATCACCAATAATGAATCCACATCATCATAAAAAACACCCACTAAATTGTGATACCAAGCTAGACATGGAATCATTGCAATCATCTCCTAAATAAATATCACCCATGGCCCATTCATACTCAATAACAATCTCAACAATCCTAGAGAAGAAATAGAACTAAGATCTCCAAGCCAAGAAGATACAACTACCATCAACATCTAGAATCAATCCTGCACTACCAAAATCTCCTATTGAAATGTGTAACCAATGTTATGTAACAAAGCTATCATGACATTATGATCAAATTGCATATTATAAGTCCCAATAACTAACTATCCAGGAACTTTAGTCCATTCTCTCATCTTAAATTAACTTACCAATGCACCAATGATCACTACCAAGGCCAACTAATAAAGTCTAGATCAACAAAGAATCAATCTTGTGGATATAGACAATCCACATCTGAGTCATCCTACTGAAACTAAATCGGTGGCCAACCCATACAAATGCATAACTCATAGATCCCCAACATTGAAACATGCAATATCGTCATCATATTAGCAACCCACAAATTGAGATATCAAAGAAGATAATCCTATACACAACAAGACTCAAACACCAAATCAACAACCAATCTAATTTTCCAAAAATGTCCAGAAATGATTAACCATAGTCAAGAAACCAATCAAGCATCTAGGAGATAAGGAAAACCTTCTAAACCAAATCAAAACACCACCAAACAACCACATACATGGTCATGTTCTCCAAATTCTTAAACATACCTACATATATGTAGTGTAAAAAAAAGTAGTCCTTTTTCACACTTAATTTGAGAATAATTGAAATATTTAATTAACTTAATTGTACCTTGGGTTAGTGTTGAAATGTGTTGTACACATTCACTTTAATCTAGGACCATTTTAAAACTAAATATACTTAAATTATGCCTTGCTAAAGTGTTGTAAAGTGTTGTAACACACTTTCACACTTTTCTAGGGTTATTTTAATCAATGGAGCCTAATGGGCCCCTTTTTCAAATAAAATGTACTTAATGTGTATCCTATTTATCATGTTGTAAAGTGTTGTAACAGACTTTCACAGTTATCTAGGCTCCTCTTAATTAATTATGTTTAATTGGAGCTAATTAGCCCCTTTAATTCAAAATTAAGCCTTATTTGTGACACCTCTCAAAGATTTATCCTGACACCCATAATTCAAATTGCATAATGTATTTAACTAGGAAAAATCAAGGACTTAGAAATTCTTGCTAGATGGTGAATGGATCCTCCCTCTATAGGACCCCCCTTTTTCTAGTAGATTCTACATGGGTTTTTGATGTTCTTTCATTCCTTGAAGGCAAGGTCCTAGAAAATAGTGTCAGGACCCATTCACCCTAGGTGGTGAATGGGTCCTCCCTTAATGAGGACCCCCTTTTGAATTTCATTCTATCAATATTTCAATAATTTTTATCTCTAGTTCTAGTGTTGGCTTGAATTATTTGAATTTCAAGGTTAATTCTCAAATTATGTATAAATACAAGGCTATTTCAGACAATTACAAGTAGAAGAGGATTTCAAGGAAGCTAAAAGACAACAAAAAATTTCATGAGATCAAGTATTCATAGTTAAGAAGAAAGAAAAGGTGAAGTTTGAAGGAGCATTACATGGTCTTCAAGCTCATTTTGTGTCCAAGATCAATCATTAGTGAAGGTTGATGATAGATGCCTATAGAGAATCATGAGGGATTCTAGGTGTTGGGAGATGCACAAGAAATACAACCAAGCCTAAGGACTTGTTTCCTGAGTGATTCATGAGAATGTTGATGTTAGACCTGCACAAACACAATCAAACAACACATCATTAGCCTATTATGCAAGTTAAATCAACATTCCCCATAGAATTCATTTGAAATGCACAAAATAAGAAATGGAATGATGAACACAAATAAAATCTTTCAAATCATATCTGATGCAAAAAAAATCTCAATCCCATGGGGGAATTGGTGCCATTTTGATGTGGAAAATGGCCCTTTCCCAATCCCTTGTAAGCTTGAATGATGACTTGATGAAGATTTGATGCCTCCTTGGTGAAATTCATGCATAAGCTAGCTATGAAAATGTGAAAATGGATGAACAATGGATGGGAAAATTAAAAATCTCAAAATAATTTCTTTGCATGAATATGTGTATCGGGTATGTGCAAGATCATCATGGAAAAAGCATGCCCTTAAGTGGCGATAAAATTCAGAAAAATTAGAGTTAGGCAATTTGATGTAAAAATTTGAATAAGTTATTTGTATTATTTTAAAAATATGTAAGAATAGAATATTTAGCAAATTGAATGTAGTTTCTAAACTACTAAGTTTATTTAAAAAGAAAATAATCTATTTGGTGAAAATTTAAAATTTCAATGTAGTAGCACTTAAATTTCAGTGGAAAAAATAAGTAGGTGTCTCCACCAACCACACCCGATGCATATTTTCTTATAATTTTTTTCCAAGTAAATAATTAATTATGAATTTTTTATTACAACTTTTAAAAAATATAAAACTCAGATTATGTTTGACCACCTTAGCTTGGTCAAAAATTTATGATTTTTTTTATTTATTTTTAATCATATAGTATGTGAAGCATATAATGTGACACATATTTCAAATTCAAAAAATGTGATACCATTTGAAAGCTATAGATGTTTTTCAATCAACCTATCAATCAGGACTTTAGTCATAATTCAAATAGAAAATAAATAATAATAATTTATTAAATTTAAAGTAAAGCATAATTTATATTGGTGGAAAGTTGAGAATCTCCTTGAAAAACCCTTTTTGTTTCATCAATTTTGGGTAACAAAAAAGTTGTTAGCCACATACCCTACACATACCCATCATATTGCCACTTTTTGGCCCATCATGATCCTACACATACCCTATCCCAAATCCAAATGAGAGACTCTTATTTATAGATGTGAAAGATGGAGGATGAGGAAAAATGGATGAATGTGGGACAAAAGACCAACCAATAGCATGAAGCCACTTGTCAACATGTGAGTGGACAAAGGTGGACCACATTTTGGTGAATGTACAATTAAATGCAATTAGGTGGAATTTCAAAATGGATGAAATGTCAAGTTGGAGAGAGGAGAAAAATAAGTTAATGCCACTTGGCTCAAGGAAAAAGGACATGTAAGAGGTTTAAATGCCTTGTTGGATGTACAAACCCTTTTGGAGGGATTTTTCAAAGTTGGAGAATATTACCTTTTTGATGCCTTTTTGAAAGTAATTGAAGATTTAATAAAATTGAAATGATTTTTATGAGAAATTTGCAAAATCTAGAGGATTGGAGTGATTAAGACTAGCATTAATTGGGATTTGATTAATTTAAAAGGAGATTAGTTGATTTGACTATTTTGACTTAGACTTTTAGATTAATTTAAATCAAAATGAGAAGAAAATGAATTATAATTAATTAAATAAAGATTTTTATTTATTTAATTAAAGAAGATGTTGTTAGATTAAATCAAATAAAGATTATTTAATTTAATTTAATAGAATGACTTTAAAGATTTAATTAAATAAAATGAATTATTTAACTAAAGAGAGACTATAAAAGCTAATTAAATAAAATGATTTGTTTAATTAATAGGAGATGATGACTTAACTAGATAAAAAATGATTTATTTAATTAAGAGATGAAATGTGATGAATTTAATCAAATACAGATTATTTGATTAAATGGTTAGCAAAGGAGACGATTCAGGACGAAGCGATGTTAGTAATTAGGATTAGGTGTATAAAATCAATCGGTACATTTTTGTGTCTACATTTTGCCCCTCTTTGAAGTAATGTACCCACTACATTGGCTCAAAGAATAAACTTTTCATGATCAACATTCAAAATTTTCTCAATTTTCTAAATGCCCCATTGCCGGCCTAGTGAGAAGAAACATATTGATATACTACCCCCTCGAGAGATTGGACAAAAATTTGGATTTTTGGGTGATCGCGTGAAAAAGGAGGACAAGGTGCCCGACAAGTCCAAAAAGGGTCCAAGGTGCCAAAAAATGAAAAAACACAAAAATACGATGCAAAATAGCCCTCGATTGGGCAAAAAAAGGCTCGAGGGTCCAAAACCCTAGCTGGACGACTAAATAGGGTCAAAAAACCCTAATTTTCAAGCTTAAATAGGCCTCGAGGGGCCACTTCCAATTCATTTGCACAACTAGCCTTTGGAGATTCTTACATTATGAGCTCTGATCACTTACCAAGATGGCATAATGCATGCTTCCATGACACATTTTTGAGCACGTTCGAGTGTACTAGTGGCTACTAGGCATAGGACCAACAGTATGTCATCTTGTCCCGACCTTGTTTTTTATTTTTTGAGCACATTAATTAGGGTCTAAAGGTCAACCAAGTCAAGTGGCATTGTTTGGTGCCATTGAAAACCTTAAATTGGCATTGCACGGGCTTAAAGTGTGTCGCTAGTGTGAGTTGCACCACGACAGTCCAGTTTAGAAATTAGGGTTTAGGTGTTAAAGTCCAATGCACTTACAAATTGTGCCATGACAGTGCAATTTCAAATTTAGGTTTAGGGGTCAAACAAGCACAGGGTCAAACTGTGTTGTGGTAGGAAAGTTTGGAGTTTAGAGGGTTCCAGTGGCATAGTTTGGAGCCTTCAAACAATGACACATATGCAAATAGTGATTCATTTGCTATTTTGGTCATGCAAACTCCAAATAGGAACTCAATTTTTTACAAAACTTGATGTGATGAATTTACTGATGTAGGAGGACATGGAGCTAGTCCATTCACCAAAGCACAAGTCATCAATCCTGAGTAGATTGACTTAGGATTCCCCTTTGCATGAGCTACTCTAGGAGCGCCTTGGAGCGATTGGACTCTAGTGTGTTGCGTATGCCTCGGCCATCCAAGCACATCTTGGCATGATGACAACATTGGTGGAGTGTTGGAATAGTGAGATGTCCTCATTTCACTTCCCTATAGGTGAGGTGATAGTGACCCTAGAGGATGTGTGGCGCATTCTTCGATTGCCTATCCATGAAGAGCGAGTATGTGTAGGGTATGTGGCTGACGACTTCTTTTTACCCAAAATTGATGAAACGAAAAGGGTTTTTAAAGGAGATTCTTAGTTTTCCACCTATAAAAATTATGCTTTACTTTTAATTTAATAAATAATTATTGTTCATTTTCTATTTGAAATACGACGAAAGTCTTGATTGATAGGTTGACTGAAAAAGATCTATAGCTTTCAAATAGTATCACATTTTTTGAATGTGAAACATCTATCACATTCTATGCTTCACATAATATAGGATTAAAAAAAATGAATTTCATGAAGTTTTGACCAAGTTAAGGTGGTCAGACATACGAATTTTTTATATTTTTTAAAAGTTGTAATAAAAAATTCATAATTAATTATTTACTTGGAAAAACATTACAAAAAACATATGTAGCACATCCAAACATGAGTCCTCTACTTATATCTAAAATCTTATAAGAAAATATTATCATTTTATTGTGATTAGGGTGGTTAGACAGACACCTACTTTTTTTTTTCCCTGAAATTTAAGTACTACTCCATTGAAATTTCAAATTATCACTAAATATATTTTTTATTTTTTAAATAAACCTAGTAGTTTAGAAACTACATTCAATTTGCTACAAATTCTATTCTTGCATATTTTTGAAATAATATAGATAACTTACTCAAATTTTTACGTGAAGTTTCCTAACTCTGATTTTTTTAAATTTTTTGCCACTTAAGGGCTTGTTTTCTCCATTATGATCCTACACATACCTATATCATCTTTCTGATTGATTATAGCTGCTATCATTTCAGAACTTGTGGTACCAGATCGGCATAGGTGGTACTTCAGCATGGGATGGGGTCTTGCTTGGGAGCAGATGCTTCAATGGAGAGAGTGCTTTGCATGGGGGCTAGTGATGCTGGCCTACCTCTACCATGATCTTCATGAGTTTGCATACTATGATAGCAGGGGTCACACTACTACATATTTGGGCCTAGGAGTACATTGGAGTTCTTCATCCACAAGTCACACCCATCGACATGGAGCTAGATGACCCAGTCATCTAGAGATAAAGGGGTGGACTATCATTCATGCATATAGGGGCAGCCAACATCTGACACTGGCATAGGGTCATCGATGAGATGATAATTTTTACTTGGAGGCCTTGGCTCAACATGGCCATGTGGTATGACGATGTTCAATAGTTGTTCTTCACTAGGTAGGACCATTTGATGTAGGGAAAAGAGCACATGATGATAGAGTGGTATCTGCCAAAATGAGTTGCTCAATAGTTTGGAGAGACTCGAGATTGTCTTGATGACTAGTACATGGTGATATTTGCATGTACTATGAGGGAGACCACCTGGGGTTGACCAATTTTGACTGAGGATGTGGTTTTCAGTTTTCGACAACTGGTGGCCAGACCATGGCCATACGATCAAGGGACAATAGATGCAGGGGTTACATAGGCATACAGAGATTGGTTTCATCCTCTAGTGAGATTGATAGTTCTAGGTGCACAGATATCGCGGAGGAGACCCTGAGGTCGATCAACTAGGAGGGGTGGGGGCAAGGAGGCAAAGGAATGGGGATGGTGACAAAGATGGTGGTGGGGGTAGAGGAGGAGGCAGAGGAGGAGGTGGGACACCTCCGCGATAGCCATAGTAGCAGCCTAAGTAGCACAGGGATAAAATGTGAGGAGAATCTACAATCACTAACAATAGATAAAATATTCCAAATTAGCCATTGTTAGAATTCAAATAAACCACTCCTTATGAAATTCATTTGAACATGAGAATAATGGAAACAAAGCAAAAAAGAAAGTAAAACACAATGAAACACTATTCTAATTATCAAACCAGCATCCCAAAGGGGGATTGGTTCTACTTTGATGTGGAAAGTATCTCTTTCCCAACCCCTTTTTGGTAAGCTCTAGATGTGATGAAGATGGAAGATGATGAGTGATCAAAATGAAAATGCTTGAGATTGTGTATCAAGTTGTCCCCCGAATCAATAGAGAAGCTCTCTATTTATAAGGAAGAAGGCTTGAAGAATGGAGAATAGGATGGATGTGGGATAAAGTATGATCCAATGGCATTGGGCCACTTGTCAACATTATATTGGAAGGAGGTGGAGCACATTTTGATCAATGTGCATGATAAATGCTATTAGGTGGATATTTGAAATTTTGAAAGTTGGCTTGTTGAGTAAGAAGAAAGTGTCTTAAATGCCAAGTTGGAGACATGTAAGAGACAATGTAAGAGACAATGTAAGAGGAGTCAATGCCATGTTGGAGGAAAAGTCCCTTTTTGAGGGAGATTTCAAATTTGAAGTATATTCCATAAAGATTCCATTTTGAATGAAAATAGAAGAAATAATAAATCAAATAAATTGAGTTATTGTGCAAGTTTCAAAAACTAGAGGATTTAAGGATTAGATTTAGAGTTAATTAGGATTTAATTAACTTTAGATAGAGATTAGCATTAATCATGATTTGATTAATTAAGAGGGAGATTAGTTTTTGATAAGATAAGAAACATTTACAAGGTGTCCTACCATTTACACAAGGGGCCATAGGGGCCAGAAAGGATTAACAAAACTATACCAATGGAGACACTGCAATAGCACAACAGAACACAAACAACTCCTAGACAACAAAACCGAGAGAGACAGAACAATCAGAACTGACAATAGTCCTGAGACAAAGATAGACTAGCAATCTAAACTAGGTCTCACAACCAAGGGCAACCAAACACTTAGGACTAAAACTAATCTATAGATCCAAGAAACAAACCATAAAATTGCAAGCCCAAAAGATTGTTTGAACCAACCAGACCACACAACACTTGCAACAATTGGATTGCAATAGACCGCCTGCTCAAATCAATAAAAAATGAGCCTAGCAGTTTCTTACCAAAAAAGGGGTAAGAGTCACAAGTTGCTAAAGATATAAAAACTTTAAAATGCTCCAACCAACTAGACACCAACCCCGACACCACCTCAAAAGGAGGGGGCTCCCCTCGATAGGAGAGGAAAAGGAGAAAACTAGAACTACCAAAGAACCCTCCCTCCAGAGCAAGCACACTCACCTGAATAGGGACCAACAAAGGAGAGAAGCACTTCCCACCATATCAGCAACCCCCAACTCCACCTTGACAATAGAGGGCTCCACCTTAATAGGAGCAGTATTCACCTCAATAGAATACATCGATTGTTGAACATGGTAGCAAGCAAGAACTCCAGTAGCATAGAAAAACACCCCTTCCTAAGGCATCCAAAGAGATGAAACAAAAGGAAGAATCACATACACCTCCCAACCAACAAAATCAGCCCTAAACACTATAAGATCCTCCGCTCCTTCCATAGAAAAAGCACCAACCACCATAAGGGGTGATTAGTTGAATGTGACATTTAAATTAAATATTTGGATTTATTTAAATTAAATGAGAAGATAAAGAGCATTAGAGACTTTATTAAATAGATTTGATCTATTCAATTAAATGGAGAACTTTAGAAGATTAATTAAATAAAATTGATTTATTTAATTAAAGAGATGACTTTAGGAGATTAATTAAAGAGATGACTTTAGAGATTAATTAAATAAACTTGATTTATTTAATTATAGAGAAGAATATGATTTAATCAAATAAATTGATATATTTAATTTGGTAAAGTTGATTTATCTAATTAGAAGGGGAAATATGATTTAATTAAATAAAAATTTATTTATTTAATTAAAAGAGGAAATATGATGAATTTTAATTAGATAAATATTATTCAATTAAAATGGTTAGTAGAGGGATGATTAAGGACGAATTGAAATTAGTGAACGCAGATTAGATGCATTTATATTTTACATGTCTACATTTTGCCCCTCTTTGAAGCAATGTACTTATTGTGTTGGTTCAAAGAACAAACTTTCTTAGATCAAAATTCTTTCTTTTTTTTGAATGCCCCAATAGAAAGAAGTATACTAGTACATTTCCCCCCCAAGAGATTGAGTGAAAAATTCAGTTTGAGGGTCAATCTTGCGACAAAGAGGTTGAAGATGGATGCATGAATGACATGATGATGATGCAAATGAGATGGTTTTAAGATGCTTAGAACAACCAATCTATATTATCCTAAACAACTTAAAATGATGATGCACTATGTGTGAGATGGATGATATGAGATGCCATGATTATGAGATGTATGTATGCTAATGGTTTGTGGATGCATGATGGACATGATATTATGTTAGCATGAAAAGAAGATAGAAGAAATGAGATGATGAAAAGAAGATCCAACCAGTCCATGATCTATGAGACTTTATTAGAGATGATGATGATGATGATGATGATTCACTTATTAGGAATTGGGATTTTAAAAGGGCTATTTACCTTATGTTTGATAACACACATAGGTACGATGCATCAAGGTATAAAGAACCAGGATGGTGTTGCACCTAGTGTGATGGACTTTGACTCGACAATCAGATAGGAGTATCCTTGTTCACACCTAGCATATAGATACCTTACTAGGATGTACTTCATATGTTTCAAAAATATCAGACCAAAAGATGGAAAGGAAAAACCTAACAATGTAATAGTCAACAAGCTATCTAAAACACCTTCCATCCATACCTAATAAAGCAAGTATTCGCCAAGGTTATATTACAAGAGTATATCCAACAAGCATAATAGACAAAAGATAATGATTATTTCCTCATTCCTTTCTCTCTAAATCCCTTTGTTTGGACATCATCAAGAGGTCATTGGAATGAGTGCAATAAGATAATCCAAAAAGATAGAGACGAAGTAAACAAACAAGCTAATGTTCTCCATACTGCTAGCCAAGACTAAACTACGGTGATGCCTAATGTTGATGTCCATTGTAGGAAGGATGCATCCTAGGACATGATGTTATCAGATGATTTGGGATTAATTGGATGATAGGCTATTGCTACCAAGAGTTGACCAACTTGTTTACCTACTGACCTAGACTTTAGACCTTGGCATTTTGAGTTTTCACTTGTAACCTGCTAGAGTTGTTTCCATCTGTTTCACCAAAGGTTGAGGGTGATGATTGATTTATTATGAGCTAATGTTTATTGCGGGTGAAAGCGAGATGGGACAAATAAATTTTGGGTTTTTTGAATGTTTTTTATGTTTTTGAAATATTTCAAGGCTATTTTTGGTATTTTCAAGATTTTGCAAATGTATTGTTTTTCGAATTTTCCAATATTTTTGTGTTTTATGAGATTTTATGAATGTTTTTAGATTTTGTGTTTTTTGAATTTTTTTGGATTTCTTGTCTTGGGGGTTGATCAAAGATTAGCCTTGCCTACGTTTAAGCTCAAAGATGATGTAGTTCAGATAACCATGCTTTTAACTTTGTTTTACTTTTTATGAGTGCTTTTGGATTTTGATATGTTTTGAATGTTTTTGGGTTTTCTTGGTTTTTCTGATTTTTTTTGGTTTTTTCACATGATTTTGATGATATGGATATGTGTGATGATATCAATGCTCTATTTTGGGATTTTTTTGAAAACCAAGCTAAGGTTGATTGATTGAATCAATGGATTGATGATGATAACATTGTTGAGGCTACACAATAATGCAAGGATAGTGTTAAGCAACACAATGATTGGGAAGGATATCCCAAGATGATGAGGGATTGATTGGATTAGATTGATTAGGATTGATGATGATAACATTGTTGAGGATACACAACAATGTAAGGATAGTGTTAAGAAACACAAGGATTGGGAATGATATTCCATGATGATGATGGATTGGATTTGATTGATCAAGATTGATGATGATAACATTGTTGAGGATACACAAAAATGCAAGGATAGTGTTAAGCAACACAAGGACTAGGAAGGATATCCTAAGATGATGATGGATTTGATTTGATTGATCAGGATTTTGAAGCTTGGTTTGGAACAAAAGTTGGTTTTGGATGTTAGATACAACTAATATTGATTGTTTGGATTGATGTTCGATGAAAGATAAAGCTTGATAAGGATCATCTTCTTGTCAAAATATGCCATGGGCTAGTGATTTGGATTCTGGCTCACAAATGCTTGACCAATTTGATTTCATGTTTACCAATGTTCATATCTCCACATATGTTGGAATATATAGATCAAGATTTATTCTCGAAGCAAGATGTAAATATCTACCCCCAGTGTCTAGCAATGTATGGAATGCCATGGGTGGATGTTTGGATAGGTGTATGGATGGATAGATATGGTAAGCATGCAAAGGATGCCAAGGGTTATCTTGTGATAAGATAAGGTGTTAAAATAGAGGATTATCACTTGGATAGTGCCTCATGGCTCAAATAATGCTAGGTAGGATAAGATCAATAGAAATGACCCATGTCAAGATATTTACCATAAGCATGCATAAAGTGGGCACCGAATTTTGTCAAGATCAAGATAACTTGAATTATGGATGTAGATGGATGAAAATGGATTGGATAAATGGTTCATGGATGAATGGATTTATTATGGATAAGATGAATGGAATGCTAGATTTATTATGGATGAGATGAGATGCTTTCACCTAAATTAGAGCACACAAATGCTCGATTCTACACATGATGCATGTTTGCTAGGTTTTCATCATGATACCTATCCAAAGTGCCACCATAGTGATTTTCACTAGAGGATGATTTTTACTTTTACTATTTTCATGATTTTTTTATTTTTTTGGATTTTCATATTTTTTGGTTTTTTTTGGATTTTTCTAAAAGATTTTAAGCTCATGTTGAACCACTTTGTGGTGTCAATGTAAATGATTTTTTCATGATGTGCCATCAATAGACTACTTGAAGAAGTTTCTTTGCTAAGATACTTACACTTGAATGCAACTTTTGAGATTCCTAATATGCTTTGTTGATACCGGAGTTAATTATTTCTTTGTGTGCACATCATGATAGAGTGCCTTCTAAATCCTTATGATGAAGGGTGGCTAACAATACATGATTAGTGTGAGAATTGGCTATCATGCTTGGAGGAATGGATGGAGTTTGTTTAGGAATAAAAGATGGATTGGTTGATAGTTTGGAACCTTTGACTCTCCAAACTTGGGAAGATGAGCAATGATGGGTGGCTATGGAAGTGTGCATGTAATTAGGACCAACTGCTTGATATACTTTGTACATTTCTTAAGAAGCCTATTTTTTCCTTTGTGGACATCTTTGATGGATACTTTTCCCTTTTTTATTTTTCCCCATAGTTTCTTTTACTGATGGAGTTTGATAGGGATAATCTTTCTTTGTATTCTTCGGTATCCATGTGTATTTGATTTATCCATTATGCTCCTTAGCTTCTTTTTCTTTGATAACGTTCTTTGTGCTTTGATTCAAATCTTGCTTTTGATGTTGGTCCCAATTTGTGGATGGGGTGATGGGTGGATGAAGATTCATGATGTGGCTGGTTATTGTATTGGCATCAGTTTCATCATAAGGATTCTTCATGCTCCCTATGTTGATGCTTGCACTAGGTAAAGTTTACCCCCGTATTATAGAGATATCACTGATATGCTTAGATCCCTTAATTGTCAAATAACCAAGACCTTGATGCTTAGGATTTCCAATAATCTACACTGGTTCTAGGATACCATGTTCATGTAGGCCTAATCCTTTGCCTTGGTAATTCATCTGTTGAAACATTTTATTTGCAATAGGATATGATTTACCTTGTACACAAGGTGCCAATCCTTCTCTACTCTATCTTGGATCTTCAAAGGTGATAGCTTCTTCATTGATAAGATAGATTTCCCTAAAAATGGTAAGAGATCCCAGTTTATAAGTGATAGGACCCTCCATAAGTGAGATAACTTCCTAATTGATATCTTTGGCTTGATTTGTGAAGTATTAGATTTTAATGCTTCTCCCAGAGGTGTCGATGATTCATTGTCCACATAAAATTCTTTCTCATGATTCATTATTTATATTCCTTCATAGGATGTTTTTGATTCACATTTTTTGTAGAATCCTTCTTCATGACCCATTTCTGATATGCCTCTAGATTTTTCTATATCTTGATCTTGCATATAAATGTTAAGAGTAGGAGACTCTCATTCCTTGGTAATGATATCAAGAGTATGAGACTCTTGTTTTGAATGAAGATCATCTATATATATCTATTAGGAGTAAGCTTCTCATGGGTAAATGGAGGAATATGTGCTATATGGATATGATTATCATTTGTGTCATCTTGTATAGATAGGAGAGTGTCCATTAGATCATTGTAGTATCTTAAAGATATGAATTCTTGATCTTGAATGATTTTGGAATTGCTTTCAACGTGCTTTGGATCAAGTTCTTGACATGGGTCAGTTTCAAAGGATGGATTGCTTATAAAGGTTTCTTGGATGTCTTCATTAGGCATAGGAAGCGGCTCAATATCCTCTTGATCTTTGGGTGAATTTGGATCAAGTCTTGAGCTGAGGATTTCTTCAATATCTATAACCATGAGGTCAGAGGATGTCAATATGTCTTGGAAAGGACCATTTCTAGACTTTGGAAAATGATGTTGATCATGCTTTGGAATAAATTCTTGAGATATGTCCTCTAACTAATTAGGTGATGTAGAGACATTTTAAACAGGATCTTTGCTCAATGGATCGTGGATTATATCAATAGGATCAAATAATTCTAAAACCCCATGAAATAGATGACTAAAAAGTGGCTCTTGATGTATGTTGAGTTGATCATTGGATGAGGTAGAAACATCTTCAATGTGCTCATTGATGGATAGTTGTGATTAATCTTGGAGATGCGATGATTGATCTTTGAGATGGGGTGATTGGGTTTGTTGTTGATGTAGTTGATCTTGATGTCCAACCTCTTGGCATGGGAGATATTTTATGGATGTGTTTGTGGACATGACTCAATGCTTTGATGAAATAGTTCAACCAATGGAAGAGTGTATTGATTTTTAGGTGAAGATATCTCTTGGCTCAATAAGTCAATTAGTTTGGCCAGTGATGCAAGTTGATCTAGTGAAATCTGATATTTATTTTTATTTTGTCTCCCTTGATATAGTTGATTTGTCTTTTGTTCAAGTAGATTTGGAATGTACACTTGTGGTGTTTGCATCGGATCATGGACAAATTGATTTTGGACAATGTTTTGACTTAGGATGATGCTTAGATTTGGCATGATAGGATGAAATTAAACATTGTTGTGGTTGAGAATTACATTACCTTGATTTAGGTAACTTTGATTTTGCATGGTGTTACCTTGACTTGGATCAATAGATGAAGTTGTTAACATCTTGTTTGGAATTTGAACAACATTTGCATGATTCACAAACATATTTACCCAAATTTTACCAAGTGTGGATTTGAAATGTTCATGTTTCGTAAATTGTGCTTGGTATATTCACATTTGACATGTATGGATTTTGTGGGATAATGTTGTTTTGTTGAAGACTCATGCATTGATTGATTGGTTGATAGATTTGTAGGTTTGTACTTTTATTTCAATCTATCATAGGGAAAGGTATTCCAAAATTTAGGTTGGGCATACTCAAATTTGTTGTATCATTGAAGTTTGTAGGAGATAATGATGCCAAGTATGATGCCATAAATGAATTGTGTAAATGTGAGTTCTGATAATCAATCAACATTGTAAGTCTTTGATATTTTGATTGGTTTAGACTACTCATGATGTATGAATCAGGTTTATATTCCATGTTCTTGTTTTTTTACCTTGTTGACCTCTAAGGAATTTAGGACCAATGATGAGATGAAGGATGAAAGGGGTGAATGATATGGGTGTTGAACTTTTAGGAACTTTGGATCAATGCTAGACCTAGGGTTTTATTTTGATTGGTTTGATTTGGATAGTGAACTTGTAAACCCTAAGATGTTAGATGTGATCTTAGGATGAACTTGTTCAAAGGGGTGCTGATTTAACTAGAGGTATGAGAAAGGATGCATTCTCACACTCCTAACTAAACAAGGTGATTTTGATTTTGGTGATTTACCCAAGTCTAGAATGGTGTTTCCAAAGCTCTAAAATTGTTTTTGGGATGGAGATGATAAATTTTTGGGATGGATGAAGTATTATATTTTGATCGTAAATGAACCTAAGGACTTGTTTACTAGACCAAGATATTGAAGAATATGCTTTTCTCTAAGAGTAGTTCAAACCAAAAGACCAATGTTTCATGGAAAACCATAAGACAAAAGATAACAAGAACTCATGTGGGGTTCAATTTATTTAATCTTGGTTAATGAATTTCTTTTACCACAAAAACTCTCTTGTTTAGCTTTTCCAACTATATGTCTAATGTTCCAATTTCTTCTCATCCCACAAGGTCCATTATGTGGAAACCAAGAAGATCAAGGAAATAGTTCCCTAATTTTGACTTTAGTAAGAGAAAATTAAGATATAAATCCAAATACTTAGAAGCCTCTAAGGATAGAATCTCTAGGGCAAGCAATAGCACTTGGATTTTTCAAAGGTATTTGCTCCCCCCCCCAAAGTGTTTGAAATTTTGATGATTTTGTTGAATGTTTGTTTTCCAATGTTTTAGATTCACGCAAAGTGTTTTGATTCCAAAATGATGCACAACCCTAGGATAGAATGAAACAATATTTTTTGAGTTCCAAATTGGATAAATCCAACTGCACCTATTCTTGGAAGCTGATTAAAAACTTGACCACACTGGCTCCCCTCTACAACACTCACTTCTATGGGTCATCCAAGCTTTAGTACCCATGAAACTCCCATGGAATACTTCTCATTTATACCAAGAACCGCAAAAATGTGGGGCGGCTTCAGAATGAGAATTCTTGCACCAACAAATAGATTAAGGATTTGGGACAAAAGGTTCTAGTATAGGCATTGTGTTTGTGGGGGATCATCCGTACAGGGTGAAGCCACAATAGTGGTTTACAATTGAAGTGAGGAAGGAAAACTCACAAAAAATGAATGCAAGGAAAAAATATTTATTTTAGGGGTTTGTACGAACATACTGGTTTGATTGAACCCATTAGGGGTTTGCTAGAACCTGGGTTCACGCGAACTCTTTTAAAGCTTTCCCGCCAAAAATGCCAACAAAAACCCTTATAAAAGGGTGGTTCAAATGAACCAGGGTTTGAATGAACCCTGGTTCCAGCGAACCCTTGGGGGTTCGCTCGAACCCCCCTTATTCCTCATTCCTCCTCTGAGACACAAAAAACCCCTAAATTTTGGCACTTTGGAGCTCGGGTTGATGATTAAAATGGATGAATCTTCACAAACCTAACTGGAATCAGGTAGTCCTCGGAACAAGCTATCCAATGAATATAATCTTAATATGTTTTGGTTTTATTATGTATTTTTTTTTTAATTTTATTAAACATAGGTTTTTCATCGAAAATGAAGGTCTATGTTATGTACATGTGAAAAAATAGTAGATTATCGAAACAAAAATTTTAAAAATATGAGTGCACCAGATATTGAAGTCCTTGATCCAAAAAAAAAAAATTGAATTTTGATATACAAAAAAAATTATGTTATGGCTATATGTCTGAAATGTAATTGGTTTGAATTCGAAACTTGATTAAAGAAAAAATATTCAATAAAAAACTATCTAACCAAGTGGAAGCACTAGATATTAGAGTTAGGAATCTAAATTCAAAAGAATTAGAATTTTATCCTTCATGGAAAAAAAATTATGCATTATACGATCTGCATCACTTTTTAAAAATATTATTTTTTGAAAAAAACTGATTTTCGTGGGAGATGGAAAAAGAAGTGTAAAATTATTCCAAAAATTTTGAAAAAAATATTTTTTAGAATCTACAGAAAAAATGTGATGAGACTCTAGTTTGCATTATATTCAAATTCTTCACGGTTTAGCCACTACAGTTGCCCGAATATGAAGATTTAGTTAAAAATAATAATTTCAGTGTTTAGTTTGGCCAAAAATTGTAAACCACTATCGTGGGATCACCCTACTGAAAGAGACCATTACTACCCTTCTTGTTAGAACAATCCTCGTGATACTTGAACTTTCCTCAAGTATCCACACTTATATACCAAGTGGAAGTCGCTTGGCTTTAGCGTGTTCTCGATTGGGTTGTTCATTAGGGTGATTACTTTTTCCCACTAGGCAAGCCCTCTACAGGTAAACAAAAGTGAGCAAGCACATCCGTAGTTCAATCAATATTTGTTAACATGAACAAAGAGAGAACACATGTGATACACCTAACTAACACTTGCAAGCTTTGTCCAATTTTATGAGCCCAAATTGAAATGTGGAGGCAATCTTTTATGCAACTTAATGTCACCAAAAATAATTTTGATTCTCAAGATCACCGTGAAGCACAAGAGAAGTGCATACGCCTTTTTAAGTGAAATTACTTTGCAAAAAGATTACAAAACATGAAATCGCTTGTTCATTTTAACCTGAAAGTAGAAATGACTTATTTTTAAGCACCAAATTTGAAGTGTGAAGTTTGCTTGTTCAATTTTTTAGAACCAAAGTTGAAAAACTAGTGAGTTTCTAAAGTTCCTTTTAAACCTTTGTAGCAAAAAATGAGAGCTTTTGTAATGTTCTTTTTAGAGCCCAAAAAGAAGTGAGTTGGCCTAAAACAAAAAATGGAAGCCTTAAGCATTTAAAAATGCTTTGTCACTTTCAAGTTTAATGCTCAATTTTCCAACTCTAATATGCTTGGTTTTGCTCGATTCTAATGCTCAATTCCAATGTCAACCCTACAAACAATACAAAGTAAAATATTAGAAATGAGCTTTATTTTAAGGAATCATTTGAAATATTTAACATTAAAACACAATTCCCCAAATAAAGATAGATTTTAGTATTTTCCAAATAAAATTCGGATTCTACGATGTCAGCTCAAGATCCTTGCACTAAATCCATGTAATCACTGATTTATTTTAGTACAAAAAATATTTTGACAATAATTGTAAATAATTTCAAGCGCATTTCCCCTTTAATTTTCAAAGGACAATTAATCTTCAACCTAAGTAATTAATTGACAACATTGTTCTAAAATGTCACAAATCTTAATTTGCAACAACTTTAATTTGTAGTCAATAGTGGTCTTTAAGCATAGAGAAATAGTAATAAACCATACATGAACTCCCCTTGCACCAACTCAACCAAGTAATGAAGAAATCTACATTTAAGACATTTAAGACAAATCTGCACAAATCTGCATGAGTTAATATGGTCACATTAAAGATTTTACTGTCATCTATGCATTGGCTATGTGAGTGTGATTTGAGACAACCATGAATAGATGTAATAAGCCTTCCAAGTTGATGACGACAGTTCCAACATCCACTGAGTAGCACAAGATAAAAATATTTCTCTTCCTAGCATTCAATTTTGAAGAACCACAATAAAATTAGTGATAGTCTTAAATGGCCAAATATCTTATTTGTCAAATAGAGACATTTAGTCATACAATGCAAATAAAAAAAGACATTTTTTCTTCTTTCAATGGTTGACAAAAACACTATGATAACCTTTAATCACAACTTTACATTCAAAGCACATCTGATTTCTTTTTGTTAAAAGGTTGCAACGAAAATTTGTGTGGATTGAGTGAATGGCCAGATAATAAATTAATCTAGCAATAGCATTGAGCTATCATTCCATGTGTGTATGTAATAGTGAAGTGATTGACTTATGGGGTCTACGTTAAGTTTTTCTCTCTCACCACATGGATTTCACAAGAGAGAGTCACATCTTTCTACACCACTTAAAGTGGGAATAATGAACCATTTAATAAAGTCATTTCAAAACCCCTCAAAGCTTAGAACAAGTCTTGGTTTTAAATCCCAAGAAATGGTGGATATCAGTGGTAAAGAAAACTCTAAGTTGCAAACAAATAAGAATGGTGACCTCAACTATAAAGCCTCTATAGAATTGGTTGATAGAGATAAATGACATTCAAAAAAACAACAAGAATATCTCAGTTTAAACTTTATATAAACTGAAGGATGATGAAACTTTAAAACCCCATTTTTGAAATAGATAAAATTTAGTAGAAGAGAAAAATCAAATTGGCTTCTAGAAAAAGTCAACAAGATGAAGGATTCCTTTTTTTTTCTCTATATCCTTTACCAGGGACCGCTGGCCACGAACTACACCCCAATTCACTATTTTCAAAGTTCCTTCTCTGTTATAAAAGTGGACAATGGAGTGCCCATCACATAGGCAGCAAGCAAGAGTGATGAGAGTGGTGCAATTTAGAAGCCAATCCTCAAATTTTTGATGTAGTGACAACAAAACCATGTGAATTCTTATGATTCATGAGTAATCAACAAATCAAATGCATTGAAGGATTTTAAACGAAATAAATACGAGTTTTAACTAATTACAACATTGATTTGGAAATCTGTTAAAGTGCCTGCAAGTGATGTGAATGCTTTTAAACAGAATAAATATGAATTTTAACTAATTACAACATTGATTTGGAAACATGTTAAATTGCATGCAAGTTTTATTATTGATTCAACTATGTGTGTATTTAAGAAAAGGTACTTTTTCAGTCAAAACAAATGAAAATTATAACAATAGTCAAGAAAAATTTAGGAGGTCATTTGTGGAGAGTTCGAGGACCCTCCATGAACCAAGAAAACAACATTACAATAGAAACACAATAAAAAATTAGCACAGATAACTTGCATCCTTCCCCTATATGTGAATAGAGCTTGAGAAATGCATAATACAACTGAATCTATACTTACACTAAAGGCCAAAACAAGCAAATAGAGGCAATATCAGTGAACAAAAAAGAGAAGTAAAATTATTTACATAGGAAATCTTTTCTTTAAAGACCCAATTGACCTTGGAAATAGATCTCAAAACTGGGCCCCATGGTGGGCATCAAAATGTGAGAGGAGAATCTGCAATCACTAACAATAGATAAAATATTACAAATTAGCCATTGTTAGAACTCAAATAAAACAATCCTTATAAATTCATTTGAACATGAGAATAATGGAAACAAAGCAAAAAAGAAAGGGTATGTGCAGGATCATCATGGAAAAAATAGGCCCTTAAGTGGCAAAAAAATCAGAGTTAGGCAACTTGACGTAAAAATTTGAATAATTTATCTATATTATTTCAAAAATATGTAAGAATAGAATATGTAGAAAATTGAATGTAGTTTCTAAACTACTAGGTTTATTTAAAAAACTTATTTGGTGAAAATTTGAAATTCAATGCAGAGTACTTAAATTTTAGGAAAAATAAGAAGTAGGTGCCGACAACCCTAACCACAATAAAATGATAATATTTTTTATAAGATTTTAGATATAAGTAGAGACTCATATCCTAATGTGATGCATATTTTTTGTAATTTTTTCCAAGTAAATAATTAATTATGAATTTTTATTACAACTTCTAAAAAATATAAAAACTCTTATTTTGACCACCTTAACTTGGTCAAAACTTCATGAAATTCAATTTTTCTTTTTTTAATCCTATAGTATGTGAAGCATAGAATGTGACACATGCTTTGGATTCAAAAAATGTGATACCATTTGAAAACTATAGATGTTTTTCATTCAGTCTATCAATCAGAACTTTAGTCGTAATTTGAATAGAAAATGAATAATAATTACTTATTAAATTCAAAGTAAAGCATAATTTATATTGGTGGAAATATGAGAATCTCCTCTAAAATCCCTTTTCATTTCGTCAATTTTGGGTTAAAAAAAAGTTGTCAACCACATACACATCATATTGCCACTTTTTGGCCCATCATGATCCTAGACATACCTGCAAGCAAAACACAATGAAACACTATTCTAATGATCAAACCAACATCCCATAGGGGGATTGGTACTAATTTGATTTGGGAAGTATCCCTTTCCCAGCCCCTTTTTGATAAGCTCCAAATGTGATGAAGATGCAAGATGAGTGATCAAAATGAAAATGCTTGAGATTGTGTATCAAGTTGTCCCCCAAATCAATAGAGAAGCTCTCTATTTATAAGGAAGAAGGTTTGAAGAATGGAGAATAGGATGGATGTGGGATAAAGCATGAGCTAATGGAATTGGGCCACTTGTCAACATGCTAGTGGAAGGAGGTGGAGCACATTTTGGTCAATGTGCATTATAAATGCTATTAGGTGGATATTTGAAATTTTGAAAGTTGGCTTGTTGAGGAAGAAGAAAGTGTCTTAAATGCCAAGTTGGAGACATGTAAGAGAAAATGTAAGAGTTATGTTGGAGGACAAGTCCCTTTTGGGTGGAGATTTCAAATTTGAAGTATATTCCATAAAGATGCCATTCTCAATGAAAATAGAAGAAATAATAAATCAAATAAATTGATTTATTGTGCAAGTTGCAAAAGCTAGAGGATTTGATGATTAGATTTAGAGTTAATTAGGATTTAATTCACTTTAGATAGAGATTAGCATTAATCATGATTTGATTAATTAAGAGGGAGATTAGTTGAATGTGAAATTTAACTTAAATATTTGGATTTATTTAAATTAAATGAGAAGATAAAGAACATTAGAGACTTAATTAAATAAATTTGATCTATTCGATTAAATGGAGAACTTTAGAAGATTAATTAAATAAAATTGATTTATTTAATAAAAGAGATGACTTTAGAGATTAATTAAATAAACTTGATTTATTTAATTACAAAGAAGAATATGATTTAATCAAATAGAATGATATATTTAATTAGATAAAGTTGATTTATTTAATTAAAAGAGGAAATATGATGAATTTTAATCAGATAAAGATTATTCGATTAAAATGGCTAGTAGAGGGATGATTAAGGATGAATTGAAATTAGTGAATCCGGATTAGATGCATGTATATTTTATGTGTCTACAATTCCATCTTCTATAATCATCCTATTTGCAGCCTGCAAGAGGTATTTTCATATTTATGGCTTATTAAGGGAATTATACATCTCCTTTAGTGAGTCATTTGCATTGTTCATGTTGCATTTAGGGTTATATTCTAACACAATTGGATAGAGTCTCCTTTTCATTTTCATATGTCTTAGTATTAGATACACTTAAGATTAATATTGCACACACATTTTACATGTTTCATACTTTCATTCATCATCTAAGGTTTAATTACCAACAATGGGTTTGACTAAGGAAAACCCCTATCCACCAACAAACTACCAATTTTTTTTGTAGGTTATACATAGATCCAAATCCAAAAATAGGAATTTCAACATGCAAAAGAGAAGAGTGGACCTCAAAGTTGAGAATGAAATTAAGATATTTCTGGAAGGACTTAGCAGAACCCATTGGCCTTTAGTGGAGAATGAGTCCTTGTTAGGGATTGAACAACAGTAGAATCTACAATTTACAAGATTTTGTTTCAGATTTAGAGCTCCCCAAACAAGCCCACCAAAATCCATTCACCTTTAGTCATGAATGAGTCCCTATCAACAATTCAAGAAAGTTAGATTTGACTAGGAACATAGTGTTATCTCCTTGTTTTGCTAGAAAGGTTACAAATTAATTTTGTTTTGGATTAGATTTATACATTACATGTGCTAGACCTAGAATTAGGGTTTTCATATTATTTTAATTCATTTTCTTCAAGTTGTGATTTAGATCACTACCCCATCCTTACATAAAGGAAAGATTGCAATATCCCTCAATCTTGACTTAGTTCACCTCTTGGGTTGATAGTTATTTCAAGATTCTTGGATCTCATCTTTTGAATGAAACCCCAACTAGACAAAAGGGGGTTAGACTTCATAGCCTTCTCTCGTTTCTCTATGTTTCATCTTGGTGAACCCTACCCTTTTTTGAACATCTTAGTTACTAATTTGGAGTGCATTCAAACCCTAGATCCTAGCTTGCATTAATTTTGCATTGCATTTAGGGTTTTCTTCATTTTGCATTAGTGAACATTGCATGTAGGATAAAATTGCATGTTTTCATTGCTTATATTCATTAAAAATCTGAAAAATAACTTTAAATATGATTTAGTTCTGCATCTTGTTCATGATGGAACCCTTGAATATTTATTCTAGTTCCATTTATCATCTTGCAAAATTTTGCTAAGTTTTTTCCTAGGGGTTTGGGGTTTCATTTATCACTATTGTAGGGTTTTTGTGTTACTTGACATACTTCCTAAATAACCCTCAAACTCACATTTTTTCCATGGTTCCAATTCATGGTTGACTTTTTGCTGCCCATTTTTGGTCATGTTAAAACATCTGGTGTCATTAGGACTCATGGAGTAACTGGTCCCTCATGCCTAGGTCTGATGTTCTTATATTTTATAAGGTTGATCGATTGACCTTGTTTGGCCTTTACATCCTTTGAAATAATATGTTATAAGTCCTTTAAGGCCTTTCTTATGGGTATGTGCAGGATCATCATGGAAAAAACAAGCCCTTAAGTGGCAATGAAAATTCAAAAAATGAGAGTTAGACAACTTGACGTAAAAATTTGAACAAGCTATCTATATTATTTCAAAAATATGTAAGAATAGAATCTGTAGAAAACTAAATGTAGTTTCTAAACTACTAGGTTTATTTAAAAAGAAAAAAAATCTATTTGGTGAAAATTTGAAATTTCAATGTAGTAGTACTTAAATTTTAGGGAAAAAATAAGAAGTAGGTGTCTGTTTGACCACCCTAAATAAAATGATAATATTTTTTATAAGATTTTAGATATAAGTAGAGGACTCATGTCCCAATGTGATGCATTTTTTTTTTGTAATTTTTCCAAGTAAATAATTAATTATAATTTTTTTATTACAACTTTTAAAAAATATAAAAACTTGTATGTCTGACCACCTTAACTTGGTCAAAAATTCATGAAATTCAAAAAAAAAATTTAATCATATAGTATGTGAAGCATAGAATGTGACACATATTTCGAATTCAAAAAATGTTATAGCGTTTGAAAGCTATAGATGTTTTTCAATCAGTCTATCAATCAAGACTTAGTCATAATTTAAATAGAAAATGAATGATAATTATTTATTAAATTCAAAGTAAAGCATAATTTATATTGGTGGAAATCTGAGAATCTCCTTTAAAAACCCTTTTCATTTCATCAATTTTGGGTAAAAAGAAAGTCATCAGCCACATGGGCCATCGTATCACTTACATATCACTACTTTTTGGCCCATCATGATCCTACACATACCCTTATGTGGTTTCCTAGATAGTCCTCTTCTTAAAACAACTTGCAGGCATGTGTTGAATTATCTCCACTTAAGTCCTATCCATAGCTTCCCTTTATCACTCATCACAGATGACTTTTGAAATGTAAATTTAAATTAGTGATGAGCAATAAGCTATGTTTCTTTAGTTTCTCCCATCGCGGATGGCTTTGAGAAATTTTTATTTGTGTTAATGATGTGCGATATTCAAGTTTCTCTTTGTATCATTGAAAGTTTCAGCTATCGCTAATTACTCTTGAATTTTGAGTATTGAATTAGCAGTGAGCGATGACCTCTAGGATTTTGTTTTCATCGCTCATCATGGATGGATGTGCGATTGTCTTGTTCAAATTGGTGATGAGCGATGAGCGGTGTTCTCTTTTTTTTTGGGTATCGTCGATGGGTTTTGAATGTTGGGTTTTGTATTAGTGATACACGATGCAAGTGTTCTATGTGTTAGAGCACTGGCTTCTTTCTCATCGCTAATTGCTTGAAAATTTTATGATGGGAATTAGTGATATATGATGACCCTTGGTGCTACTTATATTTTCTCCTATCACTCATTTTGGATTTGGTCTAAGATTTGATTTCCAAAATAGTGATGAGCGTAGAGTCATTTTTTCAAACTTTCTTTTGCTGATTTAAATTTCTCTTGTGAGTGATGTCTTTTGTGCCTTTGATTTTCACGCAGGGTGATCCTACAATAGTGGTTTACACTTTCTTAGAGATCTTGACTTTTGCTAAAATCACATATTTTTAGAAAATATAATGATTTAAGCCTTGAAAAGTTCCATTTAAAGGATTCCAATTGAAGAGGATTTGACCAAACCACCTTAGATCAAACCCCTTGGATAGAACCCCACTAGTTTTGAACCATACCTATAATAGAGTCTCATTTACACCTATCAAAATGTTGATAGAAAACCACATTTTATTTACCTTTTGGGGGATCAAATGAATTCATTTAAAATTTATTTTTTCTAAGTATGTAGTCCTTATTATATGCTTCCCAAAAAGTATAATTTTAAATAAATTTAATTTTATTATTATATTTATTTTTTATTTCTTGTGAATGTAGGTTTTTCACCAAAAATCAAGCTCTCTATTATTCACATGTGGAAAAATAGCAGATTATCAAAAAAAATTGAAAAATATCTATGCACTAGATATTGATGTCCTTGATCCAAAATAAAAATCAAATTGAATTTCAATACATAGAAAAAAAGTTATGTTTTATGCAGTAAATCATGTCTAAATTATAACTGGTTTGACTTTGAAAATTAATTAAGAAATAAATATTCAATGAAATTATATGAAAATAATTCCATGCATTAGATATCATAGTTATGAATCTAAATTTGAAAAAAATAGAATTTTATCCTTCATAGAAAAAAAGGTTATGTGTTAGCCAGTAATGTCACTCTTAAAAAATGGTGTTTACTATTAAAAACTAGTTTTTGAAGGAGATGGAAAAAGAAGTGCAATCCAATTAGAAAAAAATGGGAAATATATATTTAGAATCTATAGAAAAAATGTTAAAATTCACTAGTTTGCATCATCTTCAAATTTCTCATGGTTTAGCTGTTATAGGTGCCTGAATGTGAAGATTTAGTTAAAAAAAATTAGTTCAATGTCCAGTTTGGCCAAAAATTGTAAACTAGTATTGTGAGATCACCCCACAGGTGCACATATCTTAATCTTGTTTTATCACCTTACCTCCCATCGCTGATGTGATCTATAGTTTGAAGCATGTATTAGTGATATGAGATGGGTAATGAATGTGATCAAGGATGGGTCATAAATTCAAAGGTTGATATCTCATCATGTAGATGCTAGCATTGTTGATAGGACTTGTGAAAGGTGAAATGTATTAGCAATGAGAGATGGCTACAAAATAAAGGACAACATGGTAGCATCTTGAGGACATCATTTAAAGCAAGAAAGAAAGTAGGAAGCTGAAAAGAGATCCATTGATGTGGGTTTAAAATGAAATAATCAATGGCCAAGGTTTGAATATGAACAACTAAATGTCAGTTTGCTCACGTGAGATTTCTATCAAACATTAATGGTGATACATTCCATTTCCTAGCCATAAAGAAGGTATCTATCTTGTTTTTCACGCATTTGGAACTACTTAGAAGTAGAGAAGAAAGCTAGAAGCTGAAAAAGTAGTGTGGAAAGCTCCAACAAGCAATTACAACAACAATTATATTAGTAATTCACTTGGGTATGAAAATTGTTATACCTCTTCCTATCCAAAATACTAATTTATGCTATTTTGAAAGGGGAGTAGGGAATTTGGGAGGTAACTTGCTTATGATTTATTCATTTGAGTATCTTCAATTGGGTGATAAGTATTGTGTAAAGCCTGGGAATACTTTTTTTTGTAAGTTGTGTCTTGAGTTTTCATACTTGGGTAGGTTTTTTTTGATTGAGACAACTATAAACCTTTGTCCTACCACTTTGCAAATATGAGTGAGCCATAACCTAGTGAATCTAGTATTAGACTTGAGAGGAAACCCAAGAAAAAAAGGGTTAAGAGGATTAAAACTGAGGAAGTTTCATTTGCGGTTAAGCTAGGACCACTTATAGCATCTAACCCTATGCCAAATACCCCTGTAGCATCTACTAGGTCCAAAAGTGAAAAGAAAGAGCAAGAGAGGTTCATGGAGGGGACCTCTAGAGAAGTAAAGGAGGGAGGGTCATGAATTGGCAAGAGACCTATAGGTCAAGTTGTCATGATGACCAGACTAATTGACAATGTTGGTGAAATTGGAGAATTGGCCTAGCCTCAGAATGGATGACAATTATTCCTGTATGCTTTTAATAGGCATAATTCTAGGAAGCTGACATGTTATTTATGGGGGCTCAACCTCGGGAAGCTAGTAAAAAATTAGGAATGAAAGTAAAGATGTAATCCTTGAGGTGACAAGGGATAAGGTTGTGGAGATATTTGGGTTGAATCCTAATTATACTGTAAAAATTAAGTGTGTAGGTCTATATGGTGAATATGAACATAACAAATCTTCATACAGAAATAGACTACTTGTTCAACATAGAAAGAGCAAGGAAATATTTTTCCCTAAATATATTGAGCCCTTTGAATGTGAGGAATTTTTGGATTACTTCAAGAACACCTATTATTGCTTGAATCAATTTTTTGGCTCAAAATTTTGAGGCAAGGATAGCTCATGACCTATTGGTGATAATAGCGGATATACAAGCTCATAATCAGAACACCGGTTTTGATTATATTGCCTATGTTATTGAAAGAATGCATCAAGATTTCATTAATATGAAGAAAGAGGTTCTACCTTTGCATTTCCAACATTATTCTCTGTTAATGCATATGCTTATGTATGAGGGTAATTATTGCTAGAAGAGAAAGCTGAAATTGAGATTGAGGGATAATGAGAACAATGTTTTTCCAGTCCAAATGTGGACACATATTTGGGATCAAGATTGTCCAAATTCCAACTATTTCATGTTTTCCAATTTCATAAGGTTTGGTATCCTAGAAATTTTGGGTGTAGCACCTATTCACAGACTCTCTATAGAAATAAAAAATATCATGCACCCAAAGGATATAGTGGGATCAACTGCAAAGCATAATTAGGTAGATTGGTTTCTATAGTTAGAGTATACTTTGATAAGGTCTTATGGATCTAAGGTGGCACCTCATTACTTTCCCATGTATGTTTCTAATTTATTGGAATTCATGGAGTTAATATGGCAGGTTGATTTTATGGATTATGAAATGTTCAGAAAGCCTAGGAAAGGTATTGTGGTGAGTCCCCAATGTTCTTTTGCTTACTTTAAGGTTACTGCCCCTGAAGGGCATGATAAATTTAGAATCATGGTGAATAACCTTAGGTTACCTTTTAATGAGGTTAGTATTTTTGACCCTGAAAGATTTGTGCACTCAAAGAGAAGGGAGAAGAACTTATCAAGAATATATCACCAGTTCTTATACACAGATGTATTGAGAAACTTGACAAGTTATGAGGTTGTTAGATATACAAAGAAATAATGGACATCCATAAAGTACATCGAAGAGAGAATCATAAGGAGGAATGATTTCTATGAAAACCCCTATGATGTAATTGAAGATCCTTTTGAAAGAGCTTTTACAAAGCTAAGCGATTATGAAAATGGTGATTTCAAGGTAAAGGTAAAAGAGGCTACTGAGAGAGCACAAGCTCTCTTAGAACAACAACCTCAAGCTATGGATGTTCTAGAGTTTCCTACCGATGTCCAAGAAGTTAGGAAGGAACAAATGGAAGAACATGTGCCTAATGATGAGGAGGTGGAGAAGAAATTCCCTCCCCCTCATATTGAAGAAACTATTGATTCAGAGGTTCCCCTAGATAAAATTGTTCAATGGAAATATGATGAAAATAATGATGATGATCCCAAGATTAAGGACTATGATGAGTTCCTTGTAGATGATAAGTTTGTATAGTCTAATGAATTCAAGGAATTTATAATTCAACAGAGGAGAAAAGACATAAAAGAAATTTTTGAGTCTCAAAAGGGTCTAGGTGAAAAGTTAAGCTCAGAATGGAGCAAAATGTAAATAGATAAACTGATGAATATATCAAAAACAAGTTCAGAGGATTCATAATGTAATGATCTTGCAATTTTTTACAATAACATCAGTAAATAGGAAATATTAGTTAGATAAAATATATGCTCTCCTGTGTAATTTCCTTGCAAATTATGAATGAAATTGTTAAGAATAGTTTCATTTTTTTTTTCTTGTTTAAAATGAATGAATGAGTTTATTTATGCTTCAATTCAAGGGGTTGTTTTAATGCTAAAATAAGGTCATGGGTTTGTGAGGAAAGGATGTAGGATTTGGTAAGAAGCTATATTCTAAACACAGTGAGTTGAATGCTACAAAGTAGTATATCAATTGTCCACCAATTACTAAATTGAATTGTTAGGGTACTACCAATTAATTACAAAGGTGACTCTGTTATTCTCATGGAAAATGAACTAGTCTCTTCATTAGCTTATCTTAGATTTAATCGAGTTATTAATGCACCTAACTAGAGGCTTCAAATGAGAATGAATTCATAAAAAACTTTCAATTATAATGTCCTAATCTGAAGTATCACTTTATTCCTTGCAATGGATAATGTTTTATTAAAAGGTCAGCCAAAACTTTGATTAATGTTTCCTATTTGCACTTTGGAGGAATTCATCCATGTGTAGAAATGATTTTGACTAAATGAGTATCTTATGAGCATAAATGGGATTACCCTCCCGGGTTTCATAGAGCCTGAAGAGTAGAAGTAAGGGCCTTAAAATCCTTATGTTTTGGCCACTAACTTTGAAAATTCTTGAGCATAAGGGTTGACTACCCTTCAGAGGATTTCAAGGTTCTACTATAAAAAGAACCAATAATTCACATTGAGATCATCATTCAAGCATTTAGATTCAAATTTCATTCTAGATTTACTCATCTTAGTCATCATTTAATCATAGTAAAAGTTGCATTTAGAGACCTCATATTAGGAAAATCTATTACAAAATTCACTATTACAGATCTGAGATAGCATATACATAGAATTAACTCAAAAAAAACTAAAATCAAACTCAGAAAACCCTAAAACTAGGACCCATTCACCGTTAGTGGCAAATGAGTCCCTTGATACCCTGATCAACAAGATTTATTGGTATGTTGTGATGTTTCAGACCCCTTTCTGATCCTTGCAAATATCTACACTAGGACACATTCACCTTTCGTGACGAATGAGTTCTTGTATAGCTTTTTGACATCAAAAATTTTGAGTGGTTTTTGGTTTCTAATAAGCATTTTTGTCTCTATTCTACAATTTGATAAATAATAGTCCAAAAAATATTGTTTTTGCTTTAAAATTCTTGTTTATTTATTAGATTTAGTAACATTGGAAAAATAATTTATTGCATAAAAGTTGCATTAGAATTCTACATTTTTTGTATTATTGCATTCATAGACAAGTTAGATTACATTTTGCATTCATTAGAAAACAAAACAAAAGACAAAAACAACAAAAATACCAAAGTTATGTCAATTTTGTAGCAGTTGATAATCCATCCTCACATATCCCAATGAACACATGCAAGAAAATAACCTGTCACCAAAGGAGATCAAGAGACACTAGAATGGTGCTCTGCAAACATGCAGCAACAATGCATTACCCGAGAAGTGAATCATTACAAAGAGATCAATCCTTAAGAAAGGAGATCAAAACCCTAAAGGTGAGAACCCTAGGAAGAGGATTAAATTAGTGCGTGACAAGTGTCAAGATCATAATGAATGAGATAAAATGAATAATTTAATAATGCAAAAAATAAACATTCCTAATTTTAGCTTAAGTGAAATAAAGTAAAGGTGACTTAACTAATTAATCAATATGATTAAATTAATCAAGTAAACAACCTATTACTCTAATACCCCACCTTAAGATGAACTTAGGGAGAAGCTAAGAAACTAAGGACAAAATGCATGAAAGCAAAGATGGGTCCTGACAACTGGGCCAGATGAGGTACCCATGTACAAATGTAAAAAATCTCTCACAACAGGAGAAAAGGAGAAAACCTCATGGGAAAAACTCCTCTCCAAAAGAGAGAAATAAAAGTGAAGGACTAAGAATCCTCCAAACAAGAGTGAAGGATGAAGAAGCCACCAATCAAGAATAAATTGTCCCAAAAGATAGGAACAAAGAATGAACATGGAAAACACCACTGAAGCATGAAGAAGCTACAAACACTATCATAGAATGAATATTAAAATGTTGAAAGAAAAACCCTCTCTGAAACAAATGATGATCAAGATCAAGAAGACAATAATTTGCATGAGTTCCCTCAATGGCACTACTCAATTCTGATGGCAAACCAAGGAAAAAAATTTGGAACTCGAAGATACAGATGGCACAAGTACTAATAGTCTAAAGAGTTGATGAAGTGAAAATGAAAGGTCGTCTCTAGAAATAGGAATGCAAGAGTGTCCATATGATAAGTGCTCCATCTCACCAAAATTCATGGGTAACCGAACACTACATCCACCTAGTACATATGAATAAATATTGTAGACATAGCTCACTCCAATGCAAAACCAAGGAAGCATTAGCACCAACAGTAGAAACCCCACCATAATGCTAACAAGTGAGAGGTATGGCAAGTACATTGAAATTGAATGACTGAAAGTAGTGCATGAAGAGGAACCAAGAACATCTAAAGGTGCAGTCATGAAAGTACAAGAATTTATAAAGGATGTGAAAACAAAATTCACATATGCATGAAAAAGGTATGAAGGAAAAACAAAGGAAATATCAACCCCCATGGCACTTTATATCTTAGTGCAAGTACAACAAGGCACAAAGTGATGTGCAAGAATCCTAATACTACACATACAAAGCTGAGGAACTTTATTTCAATGCATTTACAGATGATAAATACATGCAATGTGAGCCCATAAGGTCCAAAAAGGACTACAGCTGAGAAGAAGGATTTCTGGAAAAAAACCAAAAATCAAATCTGGAAATCACCCACACCATTGCAAATATATTGGAACTAGCTTTTTGATGATATCTTGTTTGCCCATTTTCGACATCGTATGCAAAATTTATGCCGAAAACACTGAAGGAAACTCTAGAAAAGAAGATCTGAATTTGACTGGAAATAATAGGGACCTGAGAAAAAATCTCCAAAAAATACTTGCACCACTAGAAGGTACTCTAAGTCCTATTTTTGATGATATCTTGTTTGCCCGATTTTGACATTGTGGGAAAAATTTATGGCCTCGGGAAAAAATAACTATCAAAGGGAAAAAAACACAGTCACTACATTAAATTTGATGTCCAAATGGTCGTTGTAGCAGAACACTAAGCTTAAATTTGACAACCAAATGGTCGTCACCGCACTTGCACAATTTGACTTATTTGAAAAATATTGTTTTCAATAATAATAAAAAAAAAAATATTACAATTAATAATAATTAATAAAAAATTAATAAAAAAAATTTGGGTGGGGGACCAGAGGGCGGAGCTTCCGTTTGCAAGGGTGGAACCCTCGGGTACCTCCCCATGTAGGGGTGGGGCCGGACGGCCTACCACCTTGTCATGGCAGGGGAAACAAGGACCCACGGTACCCTCCCCACATGGGGTGGGGCCTGAGGGCCTGCCACCTACCGTGGCAGGAGGCAAGTACCTCCAAAAAAAAATATTAATAAAAAAATTTACAATAAAAACCTGTGTTCCCTTTAAGGGTTTTCAATTATTTTTTTAATTTGATAAAAAAAATTATTTGTAACAAAATATCAAAAGATGTTTTTTTAAATACCTTGAACTGCATGCTGGGGAGGTCATATGACTTCTCTGGCAATTTTTTTTTGCCTCAATGGTCAACTTGCTCAGATTTTGATGATTTCACAATTGATCTTAGGGTTTTTGGCCACTGTGGGCACAATGGTGAGGTCTGTTTGAGCTCAAAATGCCCCAAAAAAATTAGGCACCCCTTGGATCTGGAAAAAAAACCCTTTCTTCAAACCCTCATAGATCTGACAAACATAAGCCAAATTTGAAAAATAAAAGGTCAATCTTGATTATTCTGACAACACTAGATTCAATGGAGAGGTCTAATTTGACCTTGGATGCACTGGAAAACTACTTCAAGGAAAGACCTCACAAAAAAGGAACAAGAAGCTTGCAAATCTAGAGCTCTGATACCATGTAGCAGTTGATAATCCAGCCTCATAGATCCCAATGAACACCTACAAGCAAATAACCTGTCACTAAAGGAGATCAAGAGATACAAGAATGGTGCTATGCAAACATGAAGTAACAATTCAGTACCCGAGAAGTGAATAATTACAAAGAGATCAATCCTTAAGAAGGTAAATCAAAACCCTAAAGGTGAGAACCCTAGGAAGAGAATTAAATTAGCATGTGACAAGTGTCAAGATCATAATGAATGAGGTGACATGACTAATTTAATAATGCAAAAAATAAAGATTTATAAGTTTAGCTAAAGTGAGATAAAGTAAAGGTGACTTAATTAATTAATAAATATGATTAAATTAATCAAGTAAACAACCTATTACTCTAACAAAGTTTCCATTTTAAGGTTAACCTCTCCCTCAAGCCTTTTAGTAGTGATGAATTTCACATGTTACATGAAGCCCTCAAGGACTTCATCTCACAAGGTTCATCCACTAAAGCTTGTCATGAAAAAATAAAATACAAAGACGTTAATACCATCACACCTCAACTCATAATTCACCCTCCTTCACACAAACCATAAGTTCAAAAAAAACATGTGCTTATCCTTGAACCAACAAAAATAGCTTGACAATGGTAATACTTCACAAAAAAAAACTTATAATACCATTGTGCATAGCTACAATACAAGGAAGAATAGGCAACAACATATAACTCTTGTTTTATTACCATTGCCTAGCCCTATCTTGCCTAGTGCTCCTCATTTGATGGAAAACAATGGAAAATAATATAATCTTATTGAACACCTTAAGATTACTCCTACTAAGAGTTTTATATAAGAACTACTTAAAGTATCACCTAGTTATCATATCATACTCCAGGTGGTCTTCCAACAAGTTACAATTCCTTATAACACTAGTTCAAATGATGTATCAATGTTGATTTAAGAAATGAATGAAATGAACTTTGACATACTTTTCACCAGCGTGAGTTACCTCCCTTAGAAATTCAAAATAAATATGAAGCTTTCAACATAATAGTCTATATCGATCAAATTGTGATAAAACAAACCCTTGTTGACAATGGTTTGGCCCTGAATGTGTGCAGTGTGAGCCTTTTGAAAAACTTAGAATGAGTAAAAATGATGTTAAACCTAATTCTTTACCTATTCATGGATTTGATAACATAGGAAAACAATTGCTCATAGTCATCACATTACCTATTAGAGTTGGGGAAGTAACATTATAAATTCCATTCCACATTATGCCCGATGATCTTTCTTACAATCACCTTTTAGGGAGACCTTGGATTCATGAAATGAATGGTGTGCCTTCTACTTTGCATTGTGTCATGAAGTATGTCTATAACAACAAAGTCTACACACTAAAAGCCTATCCTGAACATGGAATTTTCTTGATGGCTGAGAGAGAAGGACAAGATCCTTTAGAAGCATTGGAATCGAGTACACTGCAAGAAGTTACAAAATAAGAGAAAGAACATGAAATGGACATTGTTGAACTTACTAAGTTTTTGGAGGATGATTGGGGTTCCTTTGATTTCACACCAACATTAATGGGAGAATATAAGATAAAAAAAAGACAGTAAGAAGAAAAAGCAACCAATGGTAATGTTAGTGCAAAATTCAAAGGACATCTGACAACCATTACCTCATCTACTTTAGAAGAGGAAACAATCTATAAAACAAATTTTGATGAGATAGACTATCAATAACCACCAAACTCGAAAGAAATGGAAATAATTCATGGGAGAGGTTATGACGTATGAAACAACTTGGTTATAATGGTAAAGGATGTGGGAAGAAAGAGCAAGGAATATATCTTCCTATAGAGCCTAACACACAAGAGACAAAAAGTGGTTTAGGATATTTCCCTTCTAAGATAACACAAGCAACAAAGAGATCTTCACTCAACATCAACACTATCATCTCTAACTCTAATAAACCAACTCTCACCTTGAAGCATCTCAAGTTGATTGATATAAATTCTAATGAATCTTTAGAATACTTTGAGGACAATGAAACTTTGAAATAAATGATAGGATTCTATGATAAATCATTCACTCCTCTCACAAAGAAATGGGTTACATGTGCTATGGTTAGTACTAAACAAGATGAGGAATAAAATGAAAGCAAATGAAAGTGTCAAGGATAAAGAAGAGTATAATCCTAAAATAGCAACACCAAAAGTGCTTCCTTTGGGAGATACAATCAATATACCGATGGATATCAATAATAAGGAGAAATTCATTACAATAGGGAACTTCCTTGATGAAGATGAACAAGAAGATCATGAAACTTTACTTCATGACTTTCTTGAAATCTTTGTTTGGACTTACTTAGAAATGCCGAGAAGTGATGCTAAAATTGTAACACATAACATAGTTCATGCATAAGATGCTAAACTAGTATGACAAAAAATACAAAAGATGAATCCTAAAATAGCCTTAGTACTAGTTAAGACTAAAATTGAGAAACTTCTTGATGTTGGATTTATCAGACCTATTGATTATTCTCCATGGATCGCAAATATCATCGTAGTTGTGAAACCTGATAATCATATTAGGATCTATATGGACTTTAGAGATTTGAATAGAGCATCTTTAAAATATTATTTCCCCTTCCTAATATCGACATGATAGTAGACTCCACTGTGGGACATGCCTTATTGTCATTCATGGATGGATTTTCTGGATATAACCAAATCCTTATCAACCCTCAAGATCAATTAAAAACCACTTTTATCATTGCTTAGGGAACATTTTGTTGGGTAGTCATGCCTTTTGGATTGAAAAACGTAGGTGCAACATATCAATGAGCAATGACATTGATATTTCATGATTACATACATAAGATCTTCGAAGATTGTGTTAATGAAATTCTAGCCAAATCTTTAACTTGACAAGACCATGTAAATGTTCTTTGTAAAATATTTGAGCGGATGCGAAAGTACAACATTAGATTGAATTCGAAAAAATGTGTCTTTGGTGTAGATAGTGGAATTTTTTAAGGTTTTATTTTATCTCACAAAGGCATTGAGGTCAACACGAAGAAGATTGATTCTATTATCAACATGCCACCTCCTAGAAACATATCTCAATTACATACATTACAAGGAAGGATTTAGGCTATTCGTTGTATTGTAGCTTCCTTAGTGGATCAAAAATTACCATTCACACAACTCCTTAAGAAAGATGTTTAGTTCAACTAGAATGAGGATTGTAAATAGGCCTTTGATATTTTGAAATATTATCTTATTACTCCACCTATTTTTCAACCTGCTATGCAACAAAAGCCATTCATCCTTTACACTATAACATCTGCCAATGCTCTTGAAACATTGTTGGCTCAACAAGATGATAACGGTAAATAACATATTATCTAGTACATCAGATGAACTTTGATTGATTATGAAACTTGTTACATGACGATACAGAAACAATGTCTAGCTCTTGTGTTTTCTACTAATAAACTGAGACATTATTTACTGAACATTGAAATCCATGTCATGACAATGTTTGATCTCTTAAAACTTATTTTTACTAAGATAAATTCATTTGGATGCTTAGCTAAGTGGGTTATGTTGTTAGTTGAGTTTGACATTAAGTTTGTCTCACAAAAAGAAATTCAAGCACAAGCCTTGATCGACCACTTAGCTGATGCTCCTCCTCCCTTATGATTACCTAATATACACTCATTCTCAAATGAGAATGTGTTGGATATTCAAAAAGATAAATAAATAGGGGAATTGTACTTTGGTGGTTCTATTATCATGAGGGATTGCACGTGAATGAAAAGCTATAAAGCTCAGCAATCTTGTGTAACATGGAAACACTTTCGAGCCTATGGGCTGCTCATAACGAAAGTGAATCTCCAGATTATGGGTTGGTTCCCCTTTTGATCTCCTAGAATCTAATGACTTGTGTGGGAAAAGAGAGAGATTAATCTATGAAATTGAAGGTAACTTGAATGGTAAATTATTTCTAGGAGATGATGCAACAAAAAAATAATACTATGTAGACTTTCTCACAACTAATATTCTTAGAAATCTAGTAACACAACTCAATTTGAGCACATTGAACACAAAAATAATTCATTAAAAGGCTTTGTTTAACCTTTTCTTACTAAGGAAAATAGGGTTTTCAAAAATTAAGAGAAAATATAAACTTATGAGCATAATCAATGACCTATGACAAACTGCTATTGTGTACATGCATTAGTAAATGAGACAGAAATTTAAAGGTTTTTGATATTGAAAAACATCAAACTTGCATGAAATCATTTAAATGATACAAAACACCAGAAATTGTGAAAGTAAACTCTATCTCTACTGAATACTCTAAAGGAAAACTCTGCAAAATCTAAACAATATGCTGAAAATAAAGTATTGTTGTATATTAATCAACTATAAATGAGTTATAAGATATTCTCTTTGCAAAATGCAAAGGCAGAAAACAAGAACTCCCAAAAAAGAAAAATTATTTTCCAATATATATACAAAAGATGATAAGTCCAAGGTGCCAAGAGGTGGAACTGAAAGCCAACTAAAAGTGTAAAATATCTCTAAAACCCTTCTCACAAGAAAATAATAAAAGCCTCCAGAAAAGGGCCCACAACTGAAGTAAACTAAACTTCAAATGTTGCAAACTCCTCCCCTCAATGTGCATGATCAAAAGACCCTCAAAACTAATGTGAAACTAAAGATATGTCTCAAAAATCTCCATGAATAATGGACATACTTTAAATGACTCCCACTGACTTCAGTCTTGTTTCAATTGTATTTCTTTTATGAATTTGGGAAAAAGGTAATTGTTTAATTAAATATTAAACATAATTGATGTGATTATTTTAATATTTATCAAGTGATTGTTCTCCTTTTTACACATTACACGTTAAATATTAGCGTACTATTACATTTAATATTTAATTACATTATTTAATTTTTGTCAAAAATTATGTAAGAAATGCAAGTGAAGACTCCTTCATTTCAAGATAAATGATAATTTTGAAATTTGACTTTACAAAATCATGGGATTTTTAGATCATTAGGTTGATTGAATTAATAAGTCAAGACCATGGGGTGATAATGTGAAATTATTTTCATTTAAAGCATAGTCAAAATTTTCACCAAAAATATTAGGGCATTGAAACAAAATCATCAAAACCTTAATCATTTCTCATTATTCATCGTACACTTTCTTGTGTGACGCCATGCTATTGGTAGGGGTTTGATAGCTCTAACCTATTCACCATTCTTCTGCTCTTTTTGATGATCTTCTTTGAATATTTCTATAGGAAATCTATGGGTGCATCCTCCTTTGTCACAAATCTGGTAACCGTTGTCCATTTTTGAAAGCTTTTCAATCCTTCTTGGCCACGACTATGAGTAATTTTTTGATGTATTTTGTCTCCTTTCCCACTTTTCAATGCATTTCCTCCATTTGGTGCCACCATGAGATGGAGTTGGCTTGACTTTGGAGTCTTCAGTAGGTGGGTTGGACTGTATTTTCTCCCAAAAAGCAAATGAAGGTGAGTTTACAGCCTTTGAATCTTGCACTTATCATTTATTTTTCTATTGGTAAAAGCTCGATTCAAGCTCAAAAAGCTACAAGAATGAATGTATATTGTTGTATCTCCTTGCATTTTTTTTCAAAAGCCTCAATATGCCATATTGTATGGCTACGGCTTGAGGAATTCTCTCCTGGGTATTTGCATATTTAATGGGCTGGAGGGTTTTTCCTTTATTTCTGAGAGAAATATTAGTGTTTCTTTTCTTTCTCTACTTATGAAATATCTTCATGCTTTTCTTGAATGAATGGTTGCGGGTATGAGTAATGCTGGGTATATTTTTTTCACTTTATGTAAACTCTTTTGTTTAAGAAGTTCTAAAGGTCTCAAACCTACAATGGAATGACGGTTTCAAAAACTCATTTTTATAGAGGCCTTGTATTTGCTCTATCTAGACATTCTATTCATTACATTTCATTGCATCAAAACTTGCAAACAAAACTCATTACGAGTTTGCACAAAAAATGAATTTTTGACTTTCTCCTTTCACTATGTAGCAACACCTTGATAATGGTATTTATGGGTTTTTGTAATTCACTCCACAAGCCGAGATCTTCATTTGTTTTATATATGTTGTAGAAAATAGAAAGGTCTCAAACCCTCTATAGCATATGGTATTCAATGATAATAGCATTTTCATAACTTCTCTGCAAGTAACCTTAAGGAAAGAGACCCTGGAAACTATGAAAAAGGCACTAGATTTGTTATCTCCATTTGGAATTGACCTTGTTAAAATTGTATGTATGTACAAATTGAAGCTTTTATCATTATTTGTCCTTTATAATTATGATAGTCCTCTGTCGATGTCCATCTCTTGCAAGATGATGATTGCCTTTAAGTTGGAATGTGCTTAGCATAATGTATCTCATGGTATTATTGAATGAATCTTCATCCCTACCCCTCTCAAGAGCTAAGAGGGTAGCATGCTAGGCTCAACCCTTGTGGGAGCTCATTTTTCTCCACATGCTAAAATGTTAAACATGATGAATCAACAACAAAACATGTACCTATACCTACACAGTAAACAAACATGTTAGATAAAATAGATACATCTCTTGATGATTTTCTTTGGATATCTTGGATATAACTGTTAATTTTTCTTTTCCCTAATCATTTATAAGGTATCAAGTATTTCCTTGATTAGATATGCATAGAATAATGAATAGAACCCTGAGCTCTAACATCAATCTTATTTCACCAGGCTTGCAGATTTCTCTCTTGGAGATGCACTTTGACAACTCAACAATGTTGGCACAATCTTCAACAATGGGATTCATCATTCACCAAGCAATGACGGGTCCCATTTCTAATTTTATGCATGCTTATCCTTGTATTTACTTGCTATCTTATCTCTTTAGATGCAATTACTCCCATGGCTTGTGTGGGATAAGAAAAACATTTCCTTTTAAATATATCAGCTATTTCATATCATGCAATGACTTATGTATTTTTATTTGTGAATCACTTACATAATATGAAATAACTGAAGAAAATTGATTTGAAGCATATGTTTATAATCATGAAGAAATAACAGCTTTTAAATTCCTCATTTCTAAACTGCATTGTTTTATACTGAATAAACAACAACATATTTGAAACATAAACTACTGAAATTAGTTTAGCTTCACAAATATGTCCTTTGAATGTCTGCTTTCTTAATGAGGCTTGATTTGTTGATTTATCTGGATTTTACAATAGCTTTAGTGAAACTGTTGCATGATTTTGATAAACCAATTTTAAAATTCTTCATCCAGAATGTTGATGTTGATTGGATAGTTTATGCATCGAATTTTCCTACCTCTTTTAAACAACTGCTTGATAAAACTTTACTATTTAAGCTTGAAGCTAAAAATTAGTAACAATTTTGGTGACCTCCTAGGGGTGTTTTCCTACTAAACAAATAAGATTAGTTGTTTTTCTTATCCATTAGGCATGGATTCCATTCTTTTGTTCTTTGAATCAAAAAATTATGTAACTCAGTTGTTTGGAACAATACAACAACAAATAAAACTGAAAGAAACTAGCATAGCTCTATTTAAGACAAAGCTAGAAAATGGTGCAACAAAGAATACTAAAATGAAATGTGTTATGGGAACTTATTATCCTGAAAACTACCCTACCCTACACTAACCAACAATGTTAGGGCTCAAATATGAGCATTCACTGGCTGTAAGAAATAGCCTCCCCTCCTTAACAACAAACGTTGATTTACATGCTTATGAACAACTGAAACTAGACAAAGAACAAAAATATACTCAATAAATTGATGCAATGCTTCATAAAGAATGTAGAAAGACTCACTCATTCTTTGAATATTTCCAACCATGTTGCTTGTTTGGACTAAATGGATAAGTTCAACCTACTGTCCTTTTACTGAAACTTCATCAAGTATGCTTGGAATCCCAGTCCTGGAAAGATGTCTAATTGGGCATCCTTTTGAGATGATAAAGTAATAATTCTTTTTGTTGGATTCTCCTTTGTCAATTGTTTTTTCAACCACAACCTCTTTGATCACTTGGTTATGTTGATCACAAACCTTTTCCTTGAAAGATGCTAAGTTATCAATAATGTTAGAGAAAAAATTCTCAATGATAGTTGAGAATTTAAATCCTGTTCATGAACAATTTCATCATGCAATGTATGCTCTAACTTATCCTCATGATGGATTTCAAAGCTCATACCTTCAAAATCTATGATTTTTTGCTTTTCTCACTCTACTTGATCAACCTTTTCTTGTGAATCAACCTCTTGACCTTTCAAAAAATGACTATCCTCATTATTTATTGACTTGGGATTTTGATCACTACTAGAATTCAGCAAAGTGGTAAGCTCTCTACAAGATGAACAATTAGGATCTTGACAATCAAACATTGAGATGTCTTGAAAAGACTAATCATCTTCAATTAATTCACTTGAATTCTCTTCAAGGAAAGCTTCTTTAGTTTCATTTAGGTTAGCCTCTTCATTTTAGTACAAAGGAAGTTCTAAAAATAAATTTGATGCATCATCTTTTTGGAGAACCTGATATGGTTTATCTTCATGTTCAGCCTGATAGTCAGTCATATATTCATGCAAAACAAAACCATCCTTTTTATCTTTTATATGGATTGAGATTTTATCTTCATCCTTGATTTCATGGACTGACAACTCATAAAAAAATTTAACATGTTCTTGTTGTTCCAAATCAACTAGTAAGTTGAGCACTTGTATGCTCTCTTCATCATTGTCAACAAATCTAGGCAGTTGATCAAATAAGGAAATTGAATATTCCCCCTCATGTGGTGCCTTCTCCAAGGAAACCTTAAAAACTTGTCTTTGCAATAGAATACTTTCACCTTGTAGCCTTTCCATTTTTCTTTCATTCATCTTATAAAAAGCGTTAGAAAATTTGTCAAATGAATCAAAGTGCAAAGGATTCAATGTCAAGCCTGAACCAACCTCCTCTACACATACGTTATGTTCATTCTTAACTAGGAACACACTATAAACAAAAACCACCTCTTTCTCCACATGTGATTTCTCTAATTTGGTGGCACAAAAGGGACTACAAGAACCATCAACTGCTAAAGTGGGATCACTAAGTTCATTATCAGGTGTTTTTAGACTACTTTTGACTATGAATTGGCTGCTGTACTGAAGGAGAACTCCTAAAAATTGGAATTTTTATTGGTTTGGACTCTACAAACCCTTGCTCCAAATCATTTTTTTTTCTTTAATCGGTAATAATCTATAGCTAAATGTAGTGGATTTATACCTCTAATATTCTCCATCAATGGGTTGGTCTGAAACTATACTAGGATGTACTTGATTACTTTCCTCAACTTTCAAAGGATGTAGACTTATGAAACTTGAAATTTCAAGTTGAAAAGGTTGATTTGAAAAATCAAGAGGCTCCTTTTGCTTAAAATTGGGAATGACATACTTACTAACCTCATCTTGCAAGGGATGATTTGGAATGATAGGAGTTGTTTGGACCTCATTATTTTGTGTTTGAGCAAACAAAAAATTTATCTACTCCTCTTTTGTTGCTAACTCCCACTCAAGCTTTTCTTCAAACTTTATCCTTTGTGTTTCCAACTCCTATTCATTAAGGTAGGCCTAATAGTCTAACTCATTTTGTTGCAAATCAAGTTCTTGCTGCCTCTTGAACTCTTCCATTTGCTTTATGATATTTAACAATATTTCCTTGGTGTCGTTCACGCTATTCTTCATATCCCTAACCTCCAAATATTGGAAGTGATCAGGGGAGTATTTAAATTGATTTGACATCATAGATGTTTCTTGAGGCTGATTTTGGATATATAAATGATGATATGAAGGTTGAGCAGGGATGGTTGGGAGGTAAGACTGTTGAGCATACTGATATACTATTGTTGCATGGATTTTTGGGATAAAACCAACAACATAACTTACCTGATATGGCTAATAAGGGTGTGGATAGGCACAATTTTCATGAAGCAGAGGAGGAAACATGCTCTTTTCATTAAAAAATGACATGTTAAAGCATTTGAAACTTGGAAAACCTCTTGAAATCAAAGTGAGTCATATTTCTTTTACAAAGATGAAACATACTAGCACTTTGTTTGCTTGAAACCAGTAGATTGTGCTTGGAGTCGACAAGTATAAATTGTAACCTATGAAAGGTAAAAAGTGTTGTTGTATATACCCAAACAATAGCTTGCAACTTGAATTCTTTCTCTAGAGTGAACTTTAGGTTCCCAACGGGCATTCCAAAAATTGTTATTATGAGGGATTGCACCTGAATCCAAAGCTATAAAGCTCAACAATCCTATGTAACATGGAAACATTTTCAAGCTTGTGGATTGCAAATAACAAAAGTGAATCTCCAGATTATGGGCTTTTACCCCTTTTGATCTCCTATAATCCAATGACTTGTGTGGGAAAAGAGAGAAAGATTAATCTATGAAACTGAAGGTAACTTGAATGGTAAATTATTTCTAGGAGGTGATGCACTGGAAAAATACTTCTATGCAGACTTTCTCACAACTAATATTCTTAGAAATCTATTAACACAATTCAATTTGAGCACATTGAACACAAAGATAATTCATTAAAAGGCTTTTTTAAACCTTTTCTTACTAAGGAAAATAGGGTTTTTACAAATTAAGAGAAAATATAAACTTATAAGCATAATCAATGACCTATGAAAAACTACTATTGTGTACATGTATTAGTAAACGAGACAAAAAATTTAAGGTTTCTAATATTGAAACACATCAAAATTGCATCAAATCATTTAAATGATACAAAACACCATAAATTGTGAAGGTAAACTCTATCTCTACTAAATACTCTAAAGGAAAACTTTGCAAAATCTAAACAATATGCTGAAAATAAAGTACTATTGTATATTAATCAACTATAAATGAGTTACAAGATAATCTCTTTATAGAATGCAAAGGAAAAAACCAAGAACTCTGGAAAAAAGACTAAGTCTTTTCCAATACATACAAAGTATGATAACTCCAAGGCACCAAGAGGTGGAACTGAAAGCCAACTGAAAGTGTAAAATATCTTTGAAACCCTTCTCATAAGTAAAGAATAAAAGTCTTGAAAAAAGGGCCCACAACTAAAGTAAACTGAACTTCAAATGTTGCAAACTCCCCCCCTCAATGTGCATGATCAAAAGACCCTCAAAACTGATGTGAAATTGAAGATATGTCTCAAAAATCTCCATGACTAATGGGCACACTTAAAATGACTCCCACTGACTTCAGTCCTATTTCACTTGTATTTCTTGCATGAATTTTGGAAAAAGGTAATTGTTTAATTAAATATTAAAGATAATCAATGTGATTATTTTAATATTTATCATGTGATTGTTCTCCTTTTTACACATTACATGTTAAATATTAAGGAAATATTACCTTTAATATTTAATTACATTGTTTAGTTTTTGTCAAAAATTATGTAAAAAATACAAGTGAAGACTCCATTTCAAAATCAATGATAATTTTGAAATCTAACTTTACAAACTCATGGGATTTTTAGATCATTAGGTCAATTGACTTAATAAGTCAAGACCATGGGGTGATAATGTGAAATTATTTTCATTTAAAACATAGTCAAAAATTTGACCAAAAAGATTAGGGCATTGAAACTCTAATCATTTCTCATTATTCACCATACACTTTCTTATGTGCCACGATGCTACTGGTAGGGTTTTGATAGCTCAAACCTATTCACCATTCATCTATTGTTTCTGATGATCTTTTTTTAAGATTTCTATGGGAAATCTATGGGTGTGTCCTCCTCTGTCACAAATCTGATAACTATCAAGTCCATTTTTGAAAGCTTTTCAAGCCTTCTCAGCCGCAACTATGACTAATTTTTTGATGTATTTTTCCTCCTCTATTTGAAGCATATGTTTATAATCATGAAGAAATAACATTTTTTAAATACCTCATTTCTAAACTGCATTGTTTTATACTGAATAAACAACAATAAAATATTTGAAACATGAATTGCAAAAATTAGTTTAGCTTCACAAAGATGTCATTTGAATGTTTGCTTTCTTAATGAAGCCTAATTTGTTGATTTATCTAGATTGTACAACAACTTTACTCAAACTGTTGCATGATTCTAATAAACCAATTTTAAAATTCTTCATCAAGAAAGCCAATGTTGATTGGATTTTCTATGCATCAAAATTTTCCTATCCCTTGAAAACAATTTCTTGATAAAACTTTACTAATTGAGCTAGAAGCTAAAAATTGGTAATAGGTTCTAAGTGTAGAACAGGCTCCGGAGCAAGAGTTATATTAATCCCTCCTTTATGTAAGCCTATTCCCTTATATTTTAGTCTAAACTTCCTATGTACAAATAACACTATGGAGTATGAGGCTTTAATAGCTGGTATATGTGTCACATTAGCATTAAAAGTCAAAAATATCTCTATATTTGGGGATTCACTCTTAATTGTTAAACAAATAAATGACACATATCAAGCAAAGCATGATAAGCTTGTCCGATATAGAGATCTAACAATGATATTATTAGACAAGTTTGAATCATATATGATAGACAACATCCCATGAAAGGAAAATTGGAACATAGATGCAATGGCAAGTGTCGCTTCCCTTGTATCTCTTGATGATCCTCTTGTTGACTTCCACATTTAAAGTTCAAATGATCCCTAAACCACCGATAGATGATGAGAGAAAAGAGGTGTTATCAACTAATACTAATAATTCTAATGAATGGTATGTAATTATATTCAACTATTTAAAGGATGATACCATTCATGAACCTACAACTAAGAATACTTAATCTCATATGCAAAAAATTACATCCAAATACATCATCTTGAAAGACGTTTTATATGGAATATCATTTAATGGCCTCTTACTTTAGTGTCTTAAACAATCTGAAATCCCTATAGCACTTGAAGAAGACCATGCAAGTGCTTGTAGGGGACATTTTGGAGGGAGATCCCTGGTTCAAAAATTAATTTGCATAGGATATTATTGGAGACACATGGAACAATATTTTTTTGGGTACGTGAAGAAATATCATAAGTGTCAAGAATAGAACAATTTGATTTATGCCCCTACCTCTGAACTTCATGATCAAGTTCCTATTTTTCCATTTTTAGTTTGGGGTTTGGACCTTATTGGGAATATATCACCACCTTCTTTCATTGGGCATACATTTATCATTACTACAACTGACTACTTCATGAAATGGGTAGAAGCTATCCCTCCTCGTTCCACAATAGATGATGCAATATGTCATTTGATATTGGAACATATTATTGCTCACTTTGGTCTCCCTTTTGGATTAGTTTCAGATAGTGGAACTCCATTCAAAAACAATGACTTGAAGGAATTATTGGAAATATTCAATATTCAACATCATTTTTCAACACCATACTATCCACAATCAAACAAACAAGTATAAAAAACTAACAAAACAATAAAAAAATCTTGCGAAAAATAGTAAATAAACACAATAAAGATTTGCATATGCAATTACCCTACATATTATGGGATTATCGCACAAGCATTAACATCCACTGGATATACTCTGTATAACCTGGTCTATGGTGTTGAAGCAATAATTCCTTCCCTAATAATTTCTCTTAAAGGGCTCATTGATGACACTACTTACAAAGAACAATAATTACATCAGCTTGAAATGCTCGACAAATAGTGTATCAATGCTCTCAAGCATCTACAAGCTTACTCTAAAAGAATGTAATGTGGTTACAATGATAATGTCATCCCTCATGAATTCATACAAGGTGACTTAGTGTTATACAAAAATTAATTAAATGTCAATGCCCTCCTAAATGAGAAAGGAAAATTCAGCCCTAACTAGTTAGGACCTTACATTATCAAAGAAAACTATGGATTTGGAGCTTACACATTGACAAAAATGGATGGTACACCTCTAAAAGAACCTATAAATTTCATGCATTTGCATCAATATTACATCTATTATTTCCTCTTTTGAATAGTATGTTAGAGCAATGTTGTTAGGTTAAGTAGATAGTTTTCTATTTTAGCTCATATTGCTTTCTTCTTTGATACATGATCACATTTGTGTAACTTAGATTCTAGGGTAATTATTCAAATTATTTTTTTAATTAATTTAGTTTCCATACTATTCAAAGTTGCAATTTTTATCCTTATATGAATTTAATATCATTAGATCATAAGAGTGTTTAAGTTAACAAAACATATTTAATCACAATGTAGCATCTAACATAAACTGCAAATGGTTTAATTAGATCACATAAAGCATTAAATCATGGAGACATTTATTAGATATTCTTATATAGGATATTCAATAAATCATATTGACATTTAATTACACACAATATCATAAAAGGAAAAACACAAGTACTTATATATATGTATATATGTATATATATATACATACATACATACATATATATATCATCAAAAGTTTTAGTACATATGTATCATTGAGTACAAAATCTAATAGGGTATGTGACTGCTAGATCCCTCAGGGGCTAGTGATCTCCATGATCTTCATGATATAGTAGTATGGGATCGTGACTTGGACAAGTTTAGTTGAAGACCCTCCACCAACCCGGATGCTCTCGCCTCTCATATGAGTGTCTGGATGCACTCTAGATCTATACAATCCCTATCCACCTGTACCCTCGTGAGCTCCTCCCGAAACCTTGAAATCTCAACCCATAGCTCACTCTCCACTATGTTGTTGGTAGTATCTCTAGAAGATTAGATTGTTGTGAGATTTTCTTGAATCTAGCCAGCATGACTCTTGGCACTCTTATATACTACACCCAACCTCGCCATGGACTCAAAGAGGTCTACATCTAGTCCCATAGAAGGTGGGGGCACATACTCTCCAAGTATATCATCCTCGATATGTAGTTGAGGCATCAATACCGAGTTCTCATTGGTAAAGCTTACACCACTCTCAGGTGGACCCTACAAAGTAGAAACCATAAGAATATCAGTAACCATCATAATCAGATATAAAGAAGATATATATATATATTTATATATATATAAATAAATAAAGCATGCATGCATAAAGAAATAATGTAAATATCAAATCATCACCTGGCTTTGGGTGATCCCACAATATTGGTTTACAATTTTTGGCCAAACTGGACACTAAATTGATTTTTTCTAATTAGATCTCCACTTTCAGACACCTATAGCGGCTAAACCATGAGGAATTTGAATATTATGCAAACTAGTGATTTGTGACATTTTTTTCTATAGATTCTAAATATATTTTTTTCAAAAAATTTGGAATCAGATTGCACTTCTTTTTCCATCTCCTTCAAAAACTTTTTTTTTCAGTAGACACCATTTTTAAGGAGTGACACTCGCTATATAACACATAAATTTTGTTCCATGAAGGATAATTTTTTTTTTTTTTGAATTTAGATTTGTAACTATGATATCTAGTGCTTCCAATTGGTTTCATAGTGTTTTATTGAATATTTTTTCCTTAATCAAGTTTTGAAGTCAAATCAATTACAATTCATACATAGGCAGTATATAACACAACTTTTTGTAATTATCAATTTTTTTTATTTTTTTTGGATCAAGGACTTCAATATCTGGTGCACTCATATTTTTCAATTTTTTTTATAATCTTCTATTTTTTCACATGTGTAGAATAGAGAGCTAGATTTTTAGTGAAGAACCTACATTCACAAGAAATAAAAAATAAGTATAATAATCAAATTTAATTTAATTAAAATTATACTGTTTTGGAAGCTTATAATAAAGACTATGATGAGTCTGGTTTATGACTCAATTTTGAAAGATTTTATTATCCATTTGTTGTAGTTGTCATAGGCTTTGATACTTGGATGTTGACCTTTTTATGATATTTCCTCAAAACCATAGACATTGGGCATAAGCTTATTTTTGTAATCTTTAATGACATTGACATGCTATATGAACTATATATGTTAATTTTACATGTGGATTAATGAATGTTACTCCAAGATAGTTATAGATAAGCAATTATTGTGCATTTTAATATTGTTATGTAGATATAATTAGAAGCCTACAAAATTGGGGAAGATTATGCCAGCTTGTCATTCGCCATGAAGGTCAACAAGGTGATCATTCAAAGGTCAATGGAGGGAAGACTATCAGCAAGAGGGATATTCCTAGTAGTTTAAATCAAAGAATTGTAACCGCCTTGAAAATGGTCTCAATTTTTTTTTGAGTGAATATAGGAGTTACTATTGTGCTAGATCTGCATTAAGGAAAATATGCTTGACCAGATTCCATGCATGCGCAACCTCCTCTCCATTTTTTATGCTTTCCCTAAAGTGGCATCCTCAATACTATTGGAGTTGATTACCTTGCTAGGTAGTTAGTTAGTAGTTCTTCTTCTTATAAATAAGACTCAAATTCTCATTCTTAGAAGGTTGATTGATTTGATGATGTACTCACATTCTTAGCTTTTTAGTAATATAGTTATGTTGCTCGATTGTACTAATGTTGTCCAATGAATAAAATGAAGTTACAAGTTCGCGCATCTAAGTTCACATTTGTTTTAAGGGATACTCATCCAAGGGGGCCCACTTGGTGAGCATTCCATACTTTAGTTTAGTTATTACTTTCTGTTAAGCAATTAGTTAAAAATCTGACACTGTCTATTCCTACAGCCACTAGAATTCCATTATGTGATTGTTCCTATAGCCAAAGCAGACAAAGTAGTTTCCTGTTTGTTTTCCAAGATTTTCATTTTTGTTATGCATTTCAGATTATTATAGTTGTTGGTTGATTCTCAACATTCATATTACTTCTTTCCAAGCAATTTACTTTTAGCATTATGTCTTTCTTAGCTATAGGATGAATATGGCTACTTTGGATTCCTAGTGCACATACTATACTAACCCATTTCAAATCTATGTCCTTGGGTTGACAACTTAAATGCACCTTCATGATGGTTGAGATAGTTATTCAGATTAGATGTCCAGTCTTTGAATCACAACTGTAAGGGCTTAGTTGTTAAATCATTGTAGGAGGCCAACATTTTTGGCACCATTGTTGGGGATGGTGTCAAACTAGGGAGTTCTTTGGAATCATTGATATTTTTTCTTGTTGTACTATTTATGAAAGTTTGTTCTTTGTATACCCATCATTTAGGAAAGTAATTATCCAACATTCTTTTTCCAATTCTTTGTGTGAAATGGCTAATAGTGAGTTGATACCATATGCGTAGAGGAAGGAGGAGAGATGGTCATGGGAGATTCCTTCCTAATAACCCTGATCCATTCCAGCTAGTTGAGCATCAAAATATACCAAGAGAAGAAGAAGAAGAGCCACACCCCTTTGTTGATGCATTCCTGATTTGACCAGTTCTAAATTTCCTCTGAAGACCAAAATCAGATTAAGAATCCCTTTGCTTTGGAACTACATTAGGTAGGCATGGGTGATGCAAATAGAAACATACCTAACCAACCAGCTTTTCCTTTCCTCATTTCTCATGAAAATGAAGTTGAAAACCTAAAAAATATCCCTACTTCGGTCCTTCCTAATTTCTATGGTCTTGTCATAGAAGATCCTGATACTTTCTTATTCGAGTTTGATATACTCTACAGGAGTTATGACTACACCACTAATCTCCATAGGCTTAAGCTATTCCCTACCACCTTGAAAGAGGCTGCATTAAGATGGTTTATGAGCCTAGGTAGAAATACTATGGATACTTGGGAGGACATGAAGACAAAGTTCCTTGAGAAGTACAAGAAATATTGTAGGGGTAGTGACGTGAGGGGAGATGGAAATTTTAGGATGCAACAAAAGGAAAATGAGAGCCTTGAGGATTACATTTCAAGGTTTTTTTTGCCTATAGAAATATCCACAACATACACTCAATGAAGAATCACAAAATTTACTCTTCCTAAGAGGAATTAATGATAACTACACTAATGCCTTGGACCTAATGGGAGGAGGAGATATCACCCAAGTTCCTTGGGAGAATATCAAGAAGATATGTCTGAACTATTCTATGGTAGCTTCAAAGAAAGGGAGAGCTTACCAATCCTCTATGGGTAAGTCATCTACCGGTGGATTTTCAAGAATGGAGATCTCACTTGCTGGTAGACTTCAAGCAAGACATCATAAAAAATATAACTACTCAGATGGATACACTTCAGCCAAGAAGAAACAAGAGGAGGAAGAGGCAATGTTGGTAGAGTATTGCCCTCATTGTAGACAAAAGAAGGACTATAGATGCAAGATGGTAGCTAATATTGATAGTAAGTAGATTCCACTTGAATTCAAGCCAATCCAGGGTGAAGATGACAAAGTCTACTACATTGCACAAAGGAAGCCATGGGCTCTAAGACAAGGTATGCCACTAGATCCACTATCTTTTATTGGGCCATATTTCAATTCTTATTCACCTGGTAACCAATGGAAACCCCCATATCCATCCAATTATGGAGGATATCCACAAAAATCTTGGAATAACCCTCCAAATGCCTTGACCAATCACCAAAACTCTCCACCCTAGTGGCAGCAACCTCAGGGGAATTGAAAATAGTTTCAAGGGAATTGACAACCACCCCTAGGAAATTGGTAGCCAACATCTCAATGGCCAAACCCGCCAAACCAAAAAACCAATTACATCTAGCCACCTTCTCAGCCCTAGTAACGTGCTATAATGCCTCCTCCTACTAGTTCAAGTTCAAATACACCTAAACCTACTCAACTACCAGCTTAGCCCAAAGCTAACCCAAATAACAAACCACAACCGCAGCCAGTATACTCTACTAATCTAAATAAATTATCTGCATATGTTGTGAGTGTAAGTGACATCCACTTGTGTTTAGGAAATAATTTTCCAACTCCTTCCACACCCATTATCACTGAGCTTCATGTGGTAGTAGAGGAGCCTTTGAATTCCCCCATTCAGCCAAGTGTACCTAAAAATCCTGAACCAGTCCTAGTCAAGAAAATTGAACAAAAACCACCATTTCCCCAGAGGTTGGAAACAATGAGACAAAAGGAAGAGGAGGAACTAGCCTTTGAAATTCTAGATCATTTGAAGCATATATGTGTCCAGATACCTCTATTTTAGGCCATAAAATATGTTCCTATATATGGCAAAGCAATTAAGGAAGCATGCCTTAAGAAGTCGGGTAGGAAGAAGAAAGACCCCACTATGGTTCATGTGGTGAGAAAACTAGCTTACATCATGCTTGGGAAAGTGACTATTCCCAAATATAATGACCCAGGGAGTCCTGTGGTAGGAGTTGTTATAAATGGGATCCAAATAAGGAATGCTCTAATTGATTTAGAAGTAGCAATAAATGTAATGACCAAGGATATCCTGTAGCAACTAAATGTTGCAAGCATGAGACCTACTCCTACTATTCTATGGCTTGCTAATAGTTCTACTGTTAAACCTGATGGTATAGTAGAGGACCTTGTGGTAACTCTAGACTCTTGGGAGTACCTAGTAGACTTCATGATTCTTTCTCCTAAAGCTATACTAGGCTAGTACCCTATTATTCTAGGAAGGCCATGGTTATCCACAAAAAAATGGCTATATTGGATGTTGGACAAGATACATGACCATTTCTGATCGAAAGAGCACCAAAAAGCTTGTTCTCTACCCTCCTACTTAGCCATCCCATGATATGCATAATCTCGTATGGCCACATGTTGGTGAAGAGGCTGAGGAAGTTAATTCTATGGCACAACTTATGATGTTAGGAAGAAGCTCTTTCATGTAGCTTCAAGATGAAGATCAAGTATTTTCTAACATAATTCAAAACCATTGTGAAGTAGAGGAAGCATCATCCTATCATGCAGCTAATTTTGTTGATCCAGTGAAGACACTTTTGTCCACTCTTCCTACAACAAAACTTCCTACAACAATAGTTATTTCTCATATATTGTTGCCTTATGAACTCAAGGTTCCAAGCATTAGTGAAGCAGTTATGGTAGAGATAACTACACAAGTGCAAGTGTTAGAAGGAAAATATCTAAACATTAACAAATTGAGTGAAGAACAACAGCTGTCATTGCCAAACTTACTAAGAACCCACTAGCATGCATTTGCATGAAATTATCATGATTTGAATGGATTTTACCCTAAGCTTTGCACTCATAGGATTTACATTAGAGATGATTGTACACTAGTGAGGCAGCCACAAAGAAGAATTAACTCTGCAGTGAGAGAAATTGTAAAAGGAGAACTACAAAAATTGTTCGATGCGGGATTCATCTACCCCATTTCAAATAGCCAGTGGGTGTCTCCATTGGTGATTGTGCCTAAAAAGGGAGGGAACTGGCATGTTTTTGTTGATTACAGGGAACTGAATGTTGCCACCAAAAAGGACCATTCCCTTGCAAGAAAGTAATACTTTTCCTTTATAGATGGATTCAGTGGGTATAACTAGATCCAAATTGCACCTGAGGACTAGGAGAAGACCACCTTTACCTATCCATAGGGGACCAATTCCTACTCAATACTTCCATTCGACTTATGCAATGCACCTACAACTTTTTAGAGGGCAGTCATTAGCATATTTTTAGACATCTCTCATGATTGCATGAAAATTTATATGGATAACTTTACTACCTATGGTGCTGATTTCAATGAAGCATTGGAAAATATTAGTAGAGGCTTAAAGAGATGTGAAGAACATAGTTTGTCTTTAAATAGTGAAAAGTGCTTCATGATGATGCAGGAATGTGTTGTCCTTGTCCTCTACATCTCTCACAAAGGAATTAAAGTAGATCCTGCAAAGATTGAGGTGATTTCCAATCTACCTATACTTGCAAAACAAAAAGGTGTTAGGATTTTCTTAGGACATGCAGGTTACTATAGGAAGTTCATCAAAGACTTCAGCAAAATGACAACACCATTTTACACTCTCCTAACCAAAGATGTTGAATTCCAATGGATAAAAGACTGTGACGAGGCATTTTTTGACTTGAAAGCAACCTTAACTCGTGCTCCTCTACTCAAGGGTCCTTATTGGGACCTTCCTTTTCACATTCATACAAATGCATCAAAATATGCTATAGGAGCAGTCTTAGGACAAAAAGAAGGAGCTATTGAAAATGCTCTTTATTTTGTTAGTAAAAATCTGTAGAGAGCAGAAATCAACTATACAATGAGAGAAAAATAAATGTTGGCAATGGTCTATACCCTTAACAAATTCAGACACTACATAACAAGCTATTAGATCTTTGTGCATACTAACCATGTAACCATTAGGTACATGAATAAATCCTTGATATTAGGTAGGCTAGCACTTGATGGTTATTGTTGATGTAGGAGTTTGATATAACCATTGTTGATAAATCAGGGAAGGCCAATGTTGTTGCAGACTTTCTTTCAAGGCTGACTACATCAGGGGACAATCAAGTCATTGATGACTCTTTCCCTGATGAACACTTACTTTCTATCAGTGTGCAAACACCCTGGTATGCTAACATAGCTAATTATCTAGTCATAGGGAGAGTTCCTCCTCATTTCTCTCCAAAATAGAGAAGGGTGCTCATTAAAAAATATTTTCCTTTTTCAGGGATTTTTGGATGTTTTTTCTACACTAGAACAAACCATGTCATGAGGAGATGTGTGAGGGAATATGAGACATATGATATTTTGCATGCATGTTGTGTAATGAACCCTGTGGAGGGCATTTTGCAGCCAAGAGGACAACAATGAAGATTTTGAACACAAAATATTACTAGCCCACACTCCACAGGGATGCAAGGAAATGTGACAAATTCTAGAGGATGGGCTTACCAACCAAATCTGATGAGATGCCCTTTTACCCCCAACTAGTAATCACTCCATTTGAAAAATGGGGATTGGATTTTGTAGGACCCATTGATCCTCCATCAAATGTTAAATCCTATATCTTAGTATGCACTGATTATGTAACCAAGTGGGTAGAAGTTAAGGCCACGAAGCATGCAAGAGATAATAAGGTTGCACAATTTCTTTATGAGGAAATTTTCACACAGTATGGGGTTCCAAGAGAGATAGTGACTGATCAAGGGGCTCAATTCACTTCAACCCTTGTTATGAAACTGGTCAATTAGTACAACATAAGGCACATGAAGTATACTCCTTATCACCCTTAGGCCAATGGCCAACTTGAGGTGACTAACAAGAAAATTGAAGCCATTCTAACCAAAACAGTGGCTATCCATAGAAAGGATTAGGAAAATCAGCTGCTAGAAGTTGTTTGGGCCTATTAGGAAACTTGGAAAATGACCACAAGCTTCACTCCTTTTGAGTTGTTGTATGGAAAGACAACTATGATGTCGATTGAATTTGAGCATAAGACTATTAGGACTGCAATAGACTTGGGGATGGATATCTCTGAGGCACAAAGGGACAAAATCATGCAGCTAAATGCTTTGGATGAGATGAGGAAGCTAGCCTTGCATCACATAGAGGTAGTGCATAATCAGAGAACAAAGTGGCATGACAAATTCATGAAGGACAAGAAATTCCAACTAGGAGATTGGGCACTACTCTATGACTCAAGGTATTAGGATAATGTATGAAAATTGTAGACATAGTGGCTAGGACCATATGAGGTTGCTAAAGTTTTCCCCAATGGTGTTGTTCAGCTCACTACCATTGACCTTGTCAGATTTAAGCTACTTCTCAATGGTCATTGCCTCAGGTTGTATCACAAGCCAACTTCTAAGGGGGAATTTCTATAGCAATTCACTCAGCATGCAAGACCCAAACTTCCTGCAACTGAAGGAAGTTGACCTAGTGTCCCTCCTTCTGGTTAACTAAGGTATGCAACTTGTCATAATAAATACTTCCACTTTTGTGGGGGTCCACTTCTTCATTCATTCACCCACATGTCCATCCATCTCCACCTTTCTCTCTCTTCCATCATGCCACCATAAATTCACTTCATTCTACCATCATTTCACTTCATTCCACTCCATTTTCATTAATTTCTCAACTAACTTCTTAAAAGGTGATATGTACTTTCTCCATAATATTTGCAACAAATCTTCCACAAATTCAGGTATGTGCAAATCAATTATTTGTTAATTTTCTTTTAGTACATTCATTTAATTACTATACATTAATATAGGTATTCTCCATGGCATGTAATTATTCACTTCCCCTCTAAAGTCATCATTACTCTTGTGCATGTGAGGACACATACTCAAATTTAGGTTGGGGGAAGTGTGAATACCATGTCCATGTGTCAGTCCATGTTAGTTAATGTCAACAAAGTTTAAATTGAGCCAATTTGAATTATGAGCAAAATGATGGCTCACATGTGTGAGGTGATATCAACTGCCACCATTTTTCTTGATCATAGACTTCATTTATTACTCCTTTACTTCCTTTATTTCTCCTGTCATAATCCTAAGTCACCAAAAAGGTAAAATTTAGATGACACTGGAATTGAGAATTTAGTAGCGTTGTAGGAAGGAGAAGTTTAGCTTTCAAATGAAGATTGTAGGAAGGGAAACCTTCCAGAGTGATTGTTTATTTGCAAATAGTTGAACAATGAGAGATGGGATAATTCAAAATGACCCATTTTTCATGATGTATTGTTGTAGGATGCACCTTTCCAGGTCGAGTTTAGAAATTGTGGGTGGTTAGATTATTTCTTGAAGCTGAATGGTTTTAATGAAGACGATATGTTGGAATTTTCCCAAACATTGTTTGAAGGAAAGGCCATGGTAAAAGGGTTGGATGTAATGGATATTGAAGAAAGGACTACAGAAGTTACAGAGTTGCTTGTCGATGGTGAACATTACCCTACTACTAGAGATGCCAGGTTAGCTAGGGTTGAATTTACAGAACCTAGTGACCCTCCAATGAGTGTGGACAAGAAAGGTACGAAGAGAACCTCTCTGCCTTAGCCATGGAAGTAAGTAGCTATCTATGTTGTTAAGTAGCTTACTTGTGAATTTTGTCAGTAAAATCTACATTTTGTGCACTTCAAACTCCTGAATCATATGAGGCATGGGAGAAAAATGAATATGCCAAATGTGCTATACCATCTTCTTTCATTAATCATGGTGGTTGATACCCAAAAAGATAGGGATAATTCTATTTCCCACCATTGTTTGATCAAATTATTAGTTGAGAAGTCTTTTCATGATGTGTTTGACATGACTTGGGAAGAATTATTAAATATTGATCAAATTAGACCTGAGCATTTGTGACCTAGGGTTTTTCCTCCACCTTGTAGGACTAGAAGGATAGTGAGTTTTTTTGAAGCCACTCCTGGAACCTCAACTTCTTGTGCAGACCCTACTGTAAACCCTCCTATAGTTGAACAAACTATAGAGATTAGTTCTTCTGAGATAGAACATTTAGACAAAGAAAGTTCCTATTTAGATTCTGATGATGATGTCTCTCTTGGAATCCCAATTTGAACTAGGGCATAAAAGAAAGAGGCAGAAATGAGGAAAGGAAAAGTTAAAAATCAAATGGTGGAAAGTAAAGTGTCAAGATCTAAGAAATGAAAGGCTAACACTATTCTTCCTATAGCCGAAGAGAAACATGAGATCCCTCCTAGAAAATCAAGACCAGCTAGGACAGTCTTTGGTGTATCTCCGAAAGGAAGCCCTAGGACTAGAGAAAAATCACAAGAGGATATAGAAGCTCCAATGGGGTAGGTGAATGTTGAGGAAAAGGACATATTCGAGGAAGCAACAAATGTAACATTGGAAAATATTGTTTCCATCAAAAAACAAGTTGAAAGTCAAGAGTATGAGGAAAATCAAGAGCTCCCACAACAAAAGAAAGAGAAAGAGTTCCTATAGCAAGAGCAAAAACAAGAGCCCCTACAACCAGAATTGGGAGAGTATTTAGCACCCTTGTAGCCAGAATTGGTTGAATAAACAAAATCCCTATAGCTAGAGCCATATGAAGAGAAAGCATCAGTGCCAAGAAAAATTATGGTAGGAATACATAAGCCCTCTGATTTTTCAATGCACATGGTAGCCATGAACTTATAGAGAGAAATGAAAAGGAGGGAAGAGGAATGGAAAGAGGAGAAATGTAGGCTAAAGAATGAAATTCAAAAGAGATGAAGAAATTGAAGATAAGAATGTAGAAATTCCTACTTTAAAGGAGAAGGTGGACAACATGGCAGCCCTAGTACCTCAAATATTAGAGTGCAGGACTCCTCCAAGGGTCTATGCTCTGTATTTGAAGGAGAAAACTCTTTCTTTTAAACTAGAAAGAATTATCTCAGGTTTGAATCCTTCCATTGAGACTCCTCTTGAATTTTTCCATTCTTATCGAATTGCTCCTCCTGAAATGAAGAATTTTTTTTTGTGAATTCTATTTGCATAATTATGTTGTGACCCAAGATCATGATTTGAATCCATTGTTGTATGTTGGGGATGTATAATTAACAAAATTTATGTCCTAGATACAAAATGAAATTAGTTGGGGACAACAGTTCAGGGCTTATAGGAAAATAGAATCCAACACTCCCCTGCCATTAGGGTTGAATCTAGAAATCCAAGAGGTATTTTTAGTGATTGTTAAAAAATTATTTATAGACAAAGATATGGAAATAGGATCCTACCTGAGAGAGAAACAATTTACAGAGAATATGAGGAGGTAGCTAAAACCATAGGAGAATTTATAAAGGGATATTTGGCACAAAGGTGGAACAACCTAACTGATGAGTTAAAACAAGTTGAGCCTCACTCTCTATAGAACTATGCTACAACATGCAAAAGAGTGGATAGATATATACAAATTGGAAGGACAAAATGACAAATTTTCCTTCCATTGACTTTTCAGCCACCTATCATATTATGGCATGTGCCAAATTTTGGGTATTACCAGTATGATATAGCTACAGAGAGATAGAGATAAAATAGGTTGGCTAGACAACAAGGGTTCTATTTAGACCCTAATTCACACATTGCACGAACTAATGTAAGACAACTAGCAGTTGCAAATTTTAGGGCATTAACTAAGCAAAAGAAAAACTCTTCTTCTGTTGGAGGACCAACAAATCCTTAGGTTGGAGGGAGTGATGAGTCTAGTTTATGACTCAATTTTGATAGATTTTATTATAAAATGGTCTTAATTATTTTTTGAGTGAATATAGGAGTTACTATTGTACTAGATATGTGTGAAGGAAAACATGCTTGAATAGATTCCTACGCATCTGTAACCTCCTCTCCAATTTTTATGATTTCCCTAAAGTGGTGTCCTCCTAATCTATTGGATTTGACTGCCTTGCTAGGTAGTTAGTTAGTAGTTAGAATTCTTCTTATAAATAAGACTCAAATGCTCCTTCTCAGAAGGTTGATTGATCTAATGATGTACTCGCATTCTTAGTTTTTTAGTAATATAGTTATGTTGCTCGATTGTACTCATGCTTTCCAATGAATAAAATGAAGTTATAAGTTTGTGCATCTAAGTTCACATTTGTTTTAAGGGATACTCATCCAAGGGGGCCACTTGGTGAGAATTCCATCCTTTAGTTTAGTTATTACTTTATGTTCAACAATTAGTTAAAAATGTGGCACTGCTTGTTCCTATAACCACTAGAATTCCATTTTGTGACTATTCCTACAGCCAAAGCAGATAGAGTAGTTTTGTGTTTGTTTGCTCAAATTTTTATTTATATTATGCATTTCAGATTAGTATAGTTGTTGGTTGATGCTCAAGATTCATATTACTTCTTTCCAAGCAATTTACTTTCAACATTATGTTTTTCTTAGTTGTAGGATGAATATGGCTACTTTGGATTTCTAGTGCACATACCGTGCTGACCCATTTCAAGTCTACGTCCCTGGGTTGACAAGTTAAATGCACCTTCATGAGGGTTGAGATAGCTATTTAGATTAGATGTCCAATCTCTGAATCATAGTTGTAAGGGCTTAGTTGTTAAATCATTGTAGGATGCCAACATACTACATACAAAAAATAAATTTTAAATGAATTCATTTGATTCCCCAAAAGGTAAATCAAAAGTGGTTTTTTATTAGCATTTTGATAGGTGTAAATGAGACTCTGTTATAGGTACATGGTTTAAAACTAGCGGGGTTATATCAAAGGAGGCTTGGTCTAAGGTGGTTTGATCAAACCCTCTTTAATTGGAATCCTTTAAATGAAACTTTTCAAGGCTTAAAACATTATATTTTCTAAAAATATGTGATTTTAACAAAAATCAGGATATCTCCCAAAAAGTGTAAACCACTATTGTGGCAACACCCCTCTTCACTCTGATGTGCAAGGTTTGACCATATAACAATGGCCCCTCCTTTTGTTGGTGGTGTGGGTGGCCTATTTCCACTAGCCTCCATGCACTTGTACATATGGATCTCTAACCTGACTAAGGCATGTGATTTGCTCAAAATTACATACATAATAAAAAACTATGAAATTAAGACAAAACTTTAAAACATGCTTAATATTCCTTTTACAATTCACAATGTTGATTGCAAAACAACGAACCCCTACTTTTTGGCCCTGAATTCCTTCTTGTAGAAACAAAGGAGAAAAACAAGCCTCAGGCCATAAAGTACACATGTTAATATCCTATTGGACCACTATAACAATTATTCCCCTTTTTAGCTACTATGTATTCCCAAGAGGTGGGAAACATGTGTGAAAATAAAAGTGGTTTTCATTCATCATTGGAGATTTGGTCCTATTTTCAAAAAGGTATCTTCAAATAGTTACCTCAAAATTTGTGCCAACACACTCAAATTGAAAGAAGGAATGCATGAAAGAAATAGAAAAGAAAGGAAAAATGATATGTCCATGTCTGTCGCCTTGTCATCAATTCAACTTGAAGAAGATGCACTATATTTTCTATACTTTAGGAAAAAGCCTAATCTGTACTAAATCTAGGCTATGTAGTGCAAGTCCTACTTATTTGTTATTCATCATAGTTGTAGACTTTAAAATTTCAAATCATCACCCTACCACCTCATATTAATCTGACCACTCCCTCTAAGTACCTAACTTTCCATTCTAGGAATTCATCTTTAGTGGGCCAATCGAAATTCATGACTTCATCAACCCTTTCTCCATAAGGTGCATACTTGGTGAAAATTTGGTTAGCTTCCTTATCAAACTCTAGCAAGATGGCCTCTACATGAGCTAACATATCCATATTTATCTTCCGTGTTTCCATATCACATTTTTGACAAATTAAAATTACCTGATCTAAAATAACTTTATTGGTTTCATATTTCAACTCCTGTAGGGTTTTTATGCTATCATCATCCCTTAGAATGGATGAAAGTAGGCCATGATTTGATTTATGAAAGAATTTCACCAACTATTTTATTTTGTTCTCCAATGATTCAATATTTCCCCTATACCCTTCAATCTTACCTACAAGAGTAATAGTGGGTTTAAATTTTTTAGGCAAGTTGGCATCATGTCTAACTCCAATTGACATCAATCTCAATTCCATCATCCTAGCAATCCATATTTCCATAAGTGGAATAGCTCTTTCCCTATCATTGTCAAAATTTCTAATAGAAACCACCATGGATGAATAGCTATAGTGAATGCTATTCAATCTATTATTTACTCTTCTATTTAAATGTTCTAATACTATAGTGACAATCTCTATGTTGCTATTGAAAATATCATTATCATGATTATCAAATTTATCTTTATATTCAGTTAGCTACCCAAGAAACTCCTCCCTACTGATATCTTCTTCAGCCTATGGAATTTGTGATGTACTAGGCTCAACTATTGAAATGGACACACTTCCCATGTTATATGACACAATTTCCCATGAAGAAATTACTTCAGCAGTAAATTCTAGGAGTACAACTTCTTGTGAAGTGGTGGGGGAGTCAACATTAGTTTACTTAGGCTTTTCAAGTTGTAAACTTTGCAAATTATCTTCCAATAATGCTACCTTTTTCTACAATTGCATATTATGTTGCTCAAGCCTTCCATATTTAACTAGCAAATTATTGTAATCCATACTAAGCTTATCCTTTTCCGCAGTTACAAATTCTATAGTGGCCCTTGTGAATTGTGCAACATGAACTAACATACTTGCTGCCTCTAGAGCCAATGTCTCTAACACTCTTTTTATTATTAGGCTACCACTATAGTTAGGTGGATGCTCAACAATATCAGGCTTTCTTATACTTGGGGCTAGAGACCAAATAGCCAAGGCATCCCATTGCTCACTGAAATTAAACCCTTGTAGTGCAATTGTAGCCTCTTCTTTTGTATCATAGAGCAGTCTATCACATCTCTTTGTTGTATCAAAGGCTATAGCAGAAGCTAAATCCCATTCTGCAAGCAACAAAATAACACTATTTCTTACCAATTCTTGACCCTCTTTTGCAGTCATCTTTTGGAATTTAGGTGTCATCTCATTCAAGACCTTTGTTTGGATGTTGGAATCAAGTAGTTATGGATGAAGGCTTCTTTCTATAGCTAGGATGTTGACATATTCATCTCTTTTATTGTTGTATGAAAATTCCATAAAAGCCTGAGACTTTACAAATGAGTCATCATCTAAGAATTTTGTACATGCTTCAACCTGCATATCATCTTTTCCATTGAGCCCAGTGAGATCATATTTACTCAATATCATACCCAATTGTTGTGTTGCCATCACTACTAGTGCAGTAGGTACATCTTCTTGCATTTCCTACTTTGATACCTAGATTTCATCATCAGAGTCTATTTCAACATAATCCACTAGACCAGTCACTTCAACCTTTTTATTTTTCAATGGTGGATCTTTTGGTGGTAATACACTAGGTGGTGGAGAATCAATATCCACAATTTCATGTTTTGTTTGCCTTGGAGGAGATGGTGGTGGTAATTGTGGCATAGGAGAAGGAGGCTTGTGCTCCTCTTATTGAGAGGGAGCAGGAGCTTCATCAACTTTCTTTGCATTACTCTTTCTCCTTACAAAGAACTTTATTCTTAGTTCATCAGGGGCTTAAGATGTAGATTTTCCTTCCATAGCAAGGATTCCTCCTCCACCTTGTTCTTCTACAATGGGGGATTTCCCCTTATCCTTAATTATCACCCATTTAGTTTCAAGGTGGCTCACTATTGTGTCAAAATTCTAGGATACATGTTCCACCTTTTGCATTACATTTTCAATCTCTTGGAGAACCGTCAAGTTGAGTTCTTCTTTCTTTATCTTTATTTGCATCTTACTGAAGGAAATCCACCTTGCTTTTCTTTTTTCTAGGATACTGGAAAGTGTCCACAAATTTGTAGCTTAGTCCTTTCTTTCAACTAGGCCATAAAACCTTTAGGATCATATTTGGTCCTCTCAAATAATCTATGCATGTGTTAGGTCTTGATTATATCAAGAATTTTATTCCAACCTCCTTTGGTCATCAAAAAATCAAAAATGCATGTTTACAAAGGAAAGAATGTTCCTTTTCCTTGATTCAACAAATGTTCATTTTGTACACTTCCTAATTTCCACATCACCTCTAAGAAACCAATTCTCTCCAACACAAATATTGGTAGCAATTGAGGTGCAACCATGGAACCATACACTCTTAAAACAATGTAAATACAGTATGGGATAACATCTCCCCAATTGTGATCAACTCCTAGCTCAAGCCTTCTTTCTTTGGGTCTCAAGAAGTCATGCAGGGCTATGGGAATTCTAGGTATATTCACAATCAAGCCTCTCCTCAGTTCTAAAGCAAACAAGTTCTAAAATTTCACATAGTCATATGTCCTATCATCTTTTTCTAAAATAGTAGTCTAACATTGCACAGGAAAATCCAAGTTACCCTCTTTCCTATCCAAAGTCATATTATGCCTAAAGTAAGGTGCACCTTTGAAAAAAAACATATGCATTAACAATGAGTACCAACTAAACCTTACTCCCAATTCACCTTTCTTTAGCCCTATCAAACCTTCATGAATTCTTTCAGAAAGAAACCCCGCATAATCATACACTGTGCAATATTGGGGTGTTGAATATGGGAAACCATATACATCCATTCCATTTGCATTCCCATGACAGAGTCATAACCAATTATTTTGAAAATGGAGTAAAAGGTAGTTTGGAAGTACAAAACAAAATAACTAATAGGGAAAGGCTCCTTATCATGTTTCCCTATTATAATTCTTTGGCCTACAATTTTTGTTGGATATCTCAGCAAGATGTGGACTCTAAATACAATATTAGCTGTATCATATTCCTCCTTAAGAGTTTTCTCATTTATCTTAAGCATTTCATCATTCCATCTAGTGAGTCTGAAAACATGAGCCAATTCCTCCTTGCTAATTTTGACCATTTCCTTCCCATCATATATTCTTATAGTTCTTGTAGCTAGGTCATAATTGGTGGCCACTACTTTAAGAAAGTCAACATCCATATAGACATTGGGAACAATCAACTTTCCCTAGTCACAATTACAAGGGTTACCTACTAGAATACCCATGTTTTTGTTCTTGATAAAACTATAGAAAAATTCCCATCTAGTATAAGGTAATTTGGCATCCTTAATAGAATTATTCTTGTCAATAAAACTGTCTACTACTTGCGGACCTCTGAGAAGCAGCTGACTCTTAGGTTTTTCATTGGTCAATGGTAGTAACTAGTCAATAAGGTCTTTATTCAAAGGTCTTTTGGGAGCGTAAACTTCCCCTTTAGACAAAGACGCTTTTGATTATGCTTTAGGAGCCATGACACAAGAGGTATTACAAGGTAGAGTTTCTAGTTCATTGGAAAGAGAATTACAAGTTTTATAAGGGTTTGACATGAATTATGACAATGCAAAACTAACAAATTCTCTTATATGAATGTCAAACCTTAAAATTCTAAACCAAGAGAACTCTAACAGAGTTAAAGGTTTGAAAAACCACAACTTATCAAAAACTCTGATGGGAGGGAAATAATTCACTTACTAGTTCTCTTCGTAAGTTGAAAATCCTAGCTCTAATGTCAACTATTAAGGCTCGCTGGCGCAAACCAAAATGACTCACTTGCCTTCAAACTAAGTTTTGAATGCTAACTGTTGATCACACACACATGTTAACTAATGAATGACCCAGATTTAGCTAGCTCGATTTGAAAAATCTAACTGTACAACATAACTGCAATATTTTCCAAATGATAGAAAGCCACATGGAACCACTTGCTAGTGGTATGTCAGCTCCACCATTTCTTTGTTGCTACAACCAGGATCCACATGTCTTCTTCCCCTCGCCCCTGTGAGTCATAACATGTGTGCAATTTTCATCAACAGGGAGATGCAGAAAGGCTGAGATTAAATATCTCATCTTCTACACACACATTTCTTAATTCAAAACCATTTCCCACAGCTTTATTCCTCTTACACCATCGATGGCCTAGATTAAAAGATCTTCAAACATGTGCAATATATCTGCTTTAGTAGCACACACTTTACTCTCCATGCCCCATGTTGAAATATTTAATTAATATTCACCCTTGTGTTGGCCCTCATAGTTGTTACAGTTGTTTTCCATGATGTCAAAGACACACAAAGGTACCACTTATTGAAAAGGAAGAAGGTAACTTATTGAAAAGAAATAAGGTAAACATTTTCTTGCACATATTGAGAAAGTTTTCCTTGAATATTTATCTAAAGCAAAGGAAAAAATGAACTTGTCTTGAGCACCACATGGCATTATATTTTCAAAAGTCTTTGAAATAAAATGAGACTTTATTCCCATCAGAATCTAAAGGCATTAAGATGTAAATGTAATAAAATATTGAAAAGGCTTTTTGAAGCCTATGTATTTTGTAAAGTTTATGTTTTGGAAAGATTTGTAAAATCCCTCGAGCTCGGCCTATGACACGAGTTGAAACAGTTAGGGAATTGAAAATTTTGGCTAAGGAAGGTCTTGTGGTAGCGTGATAAGTTTGGAAGGAAGCATGACAGTTTAAACTTAAGCATGGCAATGAAAATTGGTTATTCTTTGACAGGCGTATAATCCTCCATATTCAATTTTTATTTTCTGAAAAAGAAAAAGAAGGCATTCTTTAATTTCTCTATCCAGGTCAGTTTATGTTAACCCATGTGAGTTTGCATAAGAGTTTGTAAAGAAAAGTCTAGTTTTTAGTTATATTTGAATTTCATGAATAGTAAGGCATTTCAAGGATTGTTATGACAAATCAACAATGCATTTTATTGTTAAGGGATTTGTTAAAAGAAACTATTACTGGCTAAGGAACAATTAGAGATGGAAGTTATGTTTTAGTTTAAAAATGAAGAACACTATATGTACTTCCTTGAACTCTTTCTTTTGAATGTCAAACAAAAAATACACATCTTTTTGAAAGTTGTAAAAGGAACTTCATTGAGTTATATTCTTGTATTTGAAAGCACATTCAGTGCTCTATGAAATTGATCAATTGTAAAGTATCACACATTGTTGTGTATGCAAACATATGCACATCAGTATGTTGTACTTGGACTTCTGCCTCTAAATCTTAAGAAATGTGAGATCAAATGATGTTGTAGAAAGAAACAGAGATGATACTCTGTGTATGAAATTGAGAATTTGCTATGATTGCTAGTGAGGCACATCTTTTCTAGTGAGGCATTATGTAACTAGTGAGGTTCATAGCCATTGAGGCATTGTAAGAAAGAAATTTTCATTTTTTTATATTGTTGTCTATTCTATTGTTACATATTGTTTACTTAAGTAAAATTTGAAAAATAATTTACAAAGTAAAAATTTATGCATGAACACTAATTCACCCCCCTCTTAGTGTTCATTGTACTCCAACAAGTGGTATCAGAGCCAAACCCTTTTTTAGAGTCAAACTAGGGGATTCCCGGTGGAGTACTAGTTATAGCAAGTCAAGAAGGTCTATCTAATTCTAGAGCACCATTGTTTGATGGTACTGGATATGCTTTCTGGAAGTTTAGGTTGAAGATACATTTAACCTCTTTAGGTTATGAAGTTTGGGCTGCAATTGAGAATGCATATACTACTACTGTAGCACTCTCAACAAAAAATGAAAAGAAAGCATATGAATGTGATCCAATGGCTGCAAATGCCCACAAAATGATATTCTTGTAAAGGTAATGGATTGAAAAAATGAAAAATCCATTTGGGACAAATTTTCAAATATCTATGTGGGAGATGATAAAGTTAAAGAAGCCAAATTGCAATCCTATAGAGCTAGATTTGAAAGTCTTAAGATGATTGATAATGAGAAAATTGTTGATTACTTCTTGAGAGTTCAAGAAATTGTGAACTCAATATGAGGTTTTGGAGAAACTTTGGAAGAAAGAGTTGTAGTTCAAAAGGTGTTAAGATTTGTAACACCGAAGTATGATTCAAAGATCTCTGATGTTGAAGAAAGAGATATTACTATGGTAAGTCTTGATGATCTTCATGGTCTTTTCACTACTTATGAAATGAGACTAGATAATCATTGTTCTACTAGTAAAGAATCAACTTTCAAATATGTTAAAAAAGATAATAAAACATCTATAAAGAAAAAGCAATTTAATTTTAAGAATAAAAATTCTTTTAAAAAGAAGAGCCTATATGATGATGTTACATATAGTTGTTCTGGTGAGCCCTTTGAGGAAGGAGAAGAATTGTTGTTCATGGCATTTGTCACTCCTAGTCAAAAAGCAAGAAGAAAAAAAGTTAGATCAATTTGAAGCTGAAATTGATCTTGAAGGAGAGATAAAATATACTTTCAAAGATTTAAAGAAATCAAGAAATAAGCTATGAATCTAAGAGATCTAAATCTGAAGGATATTAAATACATTGCTAAGTTTAAACTACAAATTGAAGAAAATAAAAAGAATCTTAACGTGACTCAAGAATAAATGAATCTCAAAGAAAAGGAATGTTGTTCTTTGGAAGAAGAGATTTTTGGACTTCGAAAGAAGCTTGTTTCAAATAGTGAACAGGTGGGACAATCCTCAGATCATGCTGGAAAAGGAAAAACCATTGACAAAGAAAGTAAGTTTTCAAAGTCTAACTCTCATTTTTTTGGTTACTGCTTTTCTTGTGGACAATTTAGACATAAAGCAACTGAATGAAAAGTTATATCTAGAAGAAAAACTAATTTTCTTAATGTAAATCTTTATAAATTCTTGAATAATCTCAAGTGTTATAGATGCAATTAATTGGGTCATATAGCAACTTTCTGCAAGTTAGGTTCACTAAAACAAAAGGAAAAGACAACAAAGATAATAAATTCAGGTTTGTGTGGAAACCAAAGAGAAGTAATGAAAAGGAAATAGCTTTGATTATTGAACCATATTTGAAATTTGTTAGGAATAATTGTTCAATTGTTGATAGCGGTTGCTCTCACCATATGCCTGGTGACAAAAGCAAGTTTATTTACTATGAGGATCTTTCAGGAGGTTTTGTTAGAATTGGTAAGAATCAATGCATCAAAATTAGAGGTAAAGGTACTATTTTACCTGAAAATAACATTCAGGTGCATGATGTCTATTACATAAAAAGATTATCTCATAATTTTCTTAGTGTGGGCCAAATTTTTGAAAATGGCCTTTATGTTAACTTCACTGCTCTAGGTTACGAGATTGGCAGAAAATATGATGACACTATTTTAGTTGGTTTCAAGACAACTTGAAATATCTACAATATTTATACAGAAAGCACCAATGTTTGTTTGGTAGGTCACTTGAAGAAACAATCCCAGGAATCCTTTAAAAATTGGAGAGGTCACAACGAATGCTCTAATCCTATGCATATCACACAAGGATCATTTCAAAGTGCATAAGTGATATTACAAAGAAAGGGGAGCTAATCATTGTTTTACACTACAAACCTCAATTATTATTTTTTGCTTACCAGTTTGTGTTGTTGAATTCTGGTATAGTATAGTTCACTTTGACAAATAAATGCATTTTTGTATCTTCAAAATTGTTTTCAAGACAAAATGGATGGTTATCATTGTGACAAGAAATTTGATATTCAATATCTTATCACTTGGAATAGTGGAAAAATGTATTTGATATTACTCAGTTTGGTATTCAAAGACTCTTTCATGTTTTGTTTGGGAAAATACTAAATTGATCATTTAGATGGCATCATCAGTAATACTGCAATAATCGCATATAAGATAGTACATGCAGTATATGAATAGGTTTGAAGTATTTGATCTAGGGAGAGCTTCTTTGTTCATATTTCATCCCTGGTTTATGAGATGATTATGCTTTATGCTGATGCTTTCCTATGCAGTGTTCATACATATTTGTGGCATTTATATCTCATTAGAGATAGTAGGGACAACTCTTCATACTCATTATTTTTCTTATTCTCTTGATACTTACTTTGTGTTGATCAGAGTTTAATGAGGCATCCTACAATTGTTACCCTTCATGATGGATATCAGGATTACTCTTGTATTGTATTTGTTTCTATATATCATGGTCCTTTGTCTCTTGATGCAAAAAGGGGGAGAGAGTTTTGGTGTTTTGGTGTTTTTCCATCAAGGCCAAAGGGGGAGTTTGTTGGCCCTCATAGTTGTTGTAGTTGTTACCCTTGATGTCAAAGACACACAAAGGTACCACTTATTGAAAAGGAAGAAGGTAATTTATTGAAAAGAAAGAAGGTAAATGTTTGCTTGCACGTCTTGATAAAGTTTTCCTTGAATATGTATCTAAAGTAAAGGTAAAAATGAACATGACTTGAGCACTCCATGACATTATATTTTGAAAAGTCTTTGAAATAAAATAGGACTTTATTCTCATTGAAATCTAAAAGGATTAAGATGTAAATGTAATAAAAGATTGAAAATACTTTTTGAAGCCTATGCATTTTTAAAAGTTATTTTTTTGGAAAGCTTTGTAAAATACCTCAAGCTCGGCCTAGTGCATGGGCCAAAATAGTTAGGGCATTAAAAATTTTGGCCAAGGAAGGTCTTGAGGTAGCATGGAAGGTTTGGAAGGAAGCATGATAGTTTGAACTCGAGCATGGCAATGGAAATTGGTTATTCTTTGACAGGTGTATAATCCTCCATATTCAATTTTTGTTTTCTGAAAAGAAAAAGAAGGAATTGTTCAGTTTCTCTATTCGAGCCAGTTTATGTTAACCCATGTGAGTTTTCATAAGAGTTTGTAAAGTCTAGTTTTTAGTTATATTTGAATTTCATGAACAACAAGGAATTTCGAGGATTGTTATGATAGATCAACAAGGAATTTTATTTTTAAGGAATTTGTTAAAAGAAATTGTTACTGGTTAAGGAATAGTTAGAGATGGAAGTTACAATTTAGTTTAAAACTTAAGAAAAATATATGTACTTCCTTGAACTCTTTCTTCTGAATGTTGAACAGAAAGGACACATCTTTTTCAAAGTTGTAAAAGTTACTTCATTGAGTTATATTCTTGTATTTGAAAGAACATTTAGTGCTATGTGAAATTGATCAATCTTAAAGTATCACATATTGTTGTGTATACAAACATATACACATCTTGGTATGTTGTACTTGGACTTCTACCTCTGAATCTTAATAATTTGAGATCAGAGGATGTTGTAGAAAGAAACAGAGATGATACTCTATGTATGAAATTGAGAAGTTGTTGTGATTGCCAGTGAGGCACATCTTTGCTAGTGAGGCACATCTTTGCTAGTGAGGCATTCTGTAACTAGTGAGGCATTGTAAGAAAGAAATTTTCAGATAAACCAGTGAGGCATTTCAAGTGGTTTTATTCCCCAGGAGGGTTTCCACTCAAGACATATCATTGTGTCATATGATTGTGTATGTTTTGTTTATATTGTTGTCTATTCTATTGTTGCATATTGTTTACTTAAGTCAAATTTGAAAAATCATTTACAAATTAAAAAAAATTGTATAAAAACTATTTCACCCCCTCCTCTCAGTGTTGATAATTATACTCCAACACCTTGCTCCAATGCTTCCACGTCCTCTAGGTTATTTCATGCAGAAATTGCTCGCTTCCCCATTGGGAGTATGTTTATTAAAGGTGAGACCCACACTGGATAGTAGGGAGTGGTCAAGATTGATCCATGTCACCCGCTATCAACCATTGATTCACTTGGAAGCTTTGTGATGCTGGCCTCTTGAGACCACTATTGGAAAAGACACGTAACAACTTCTCATCAGCCTATGTGATTATTTTAATGGGAAAGAAAAAAAAAATAGGCATGCAGGGAATGGTCCATATGTAGCCACATCATTCAATGACCACTTTTGATTTCCTCTTAAAACCACCTACATGCCTTAACAAAGACATTGGGCCTACCAATGTACAAGACACATGGCTTATGCTTGTGAGCCCGTAAGAATAAAATAATAGGCAATAAAATGGAATGAGTGCACGGGGAACAATAGTGATTTGTTTGCATCAATCAAATGGTAGTTAGGGATCCTCATATCTACACATGCCAAAACTATTAATATTAAAAGAGGGACTTGGCTAGATTGATGAGACCACAACCAGTAAAACAAGACCAAAGGGTCAGTTACTTTATGGGTTTTGATGGCACAAGATATGACTTAAAAGACTGAGAATCAAAAGAAAGGGGTCAAAAAAGAATTAAAACCTTGGCGATGATACAAAATCAAAGGGTTTTTTAAGTAGGATTTTAAGGTAAACTAAAAAATCTTAGACAGTGATAGGAGACAAAATGTTAAGCCCTCAAATACAATTTCAACCCAAATTTAAGAAATATTTGGAGATGGAATATGAAAATTTTATGGGTTCCATCAGTGGCTCCAACTTGGGATGCATGTCTCTCATAAGCATGGTGAGATCCTAGAATCTATGGTTGAAGCAGACTAGTCAAAACACAGTGAATCCAAAAACCAAGGAACTACCTAGACTATATAGCAAGACTAAACTAGACACAACCAAACAAAACACACCTATACACAAAATGTACAAAACCTATAGTGTGCATGGAATTATTACATACTTAGAAGTATAGCTTTAAGAACTGTCCATGTACTAGTAGTTCAAAAAGTTCACCTATCAAGCTTTGGAGGAAATATGAATCCTCCCCATGTGTATTGGCTATCAAATAAGGGCCTAACCATAATGCTTCAAATTATCCATGTTTACCCTTACCTTGATCCCTTTCTTTCCAAGCTAATACCATGTTGTTCACCTCAAATTTTATGAGAGAAGCTCTCTTGTCATGCAACTGCTTGACTTGCAATTGCAGTTTTTTATTTTTAGCATGAGCTTCTCTTCTAGTTTCATCTAATTGTATCAGATTATTAATTCTATGTTTCAATAGGTTATTTTGTGGCAACCTAGCATCTAGACCATACACCAAGCCAAATAGTGAATAACCAGTAGCCTTTTTCACAGTCACTCTATCTACCCAAAGTGCGAACTTCAACTTTGAGTTCCAAGATTTTTTGTTCTTCTCCATCACTCTTTTGATGATTTTCACTAAGCTCTTATTGCTAGACTCAGCTTGACCATTTCCTTGAGGATGGTAAGGTGAAGAATAAGAAACTTGTATGCCATGTTTATCACAAAAGTCTTTGAATTTCTCAAATCTAAAACACGTAGCATTATTTGAGATAATCTTTTCCAGGACTCCAAACCTAATTATTCAATAGGAAATCCACCACCACCTTTCTTTTTTCCTTTCTTGTGGGTATTGCTTCTACCCATTTTGTAAACTAATCAATGGCAACAAGGATACATGAATTCCCTCCACTAGATGTTTATGATATCTCTCCAATAAAATCAATTCCCCATTGTTGGAAAGGGTTTTTAACAAACATAGGCCTAAGTGGTAGATTCCTTTAAAACTTCAGTTTTCCTGCAAACCTTTGACAAGTATCAAAAGTCTTAACAAACTTGTGAATATCTTTAAAAATAGTAGACCACTAGAATCCTGCTCTCAAGATCTTATGAGCAGTAGTCTTTTCCATGTAATGACCACCACACACTCCATTATGCATTTCCTACAAGAATTCTAATGCATGCTTTCCATCCACACACTTAAGCAGTATACCATCTAGGTTTCTCCACCTTAGCTCATGATCAATAATCACATACTTGATGGCATGCAATTTTAACGCCGTCTTATCATTTTCAGCCATATCTGCAAGACACTGAAAAGTTTGTAAATATTGGACAATCCTTCTATACCATCTACATGTTTACATATCACAGATAGGTGCAACATCAACCACTTCTACCTGATCAACCTGATTAGCCTCAAAATTAGTTTTTGCCATTAATTTAGCTAGGCCCTACCTTCTTACTAATTTGGTAATCTAGACATCAATGTTGAATTCTTGGATCCTATTGATCCATCTACACCTTCTGCCTATAGTTTCTTGCTGAGTGAAAATATCTTTCACAACAACACTTGGTACAAAAGCTATGATAGTAGCTCCCACTAGCTATGTCCTAAAATTCTTCACAACCTTAACTAGAGCATATGCTTTCTTTTCAATCATGTTGTATTTGAGATTTGTGGCTTGTAAATACTTGCTAAAGAATGCAATGGGTTGTTCAAAGACCTCATTTTTCAAGACTAGAGCCTCCTTGATAGCTTGTTTAATTTTTTTGAATGCTTGACTAGGCTCCTCACTCCAAAGAACCTTTTCTCCCTTCTTTAGCATCTTGGAAATAGGTCTTGTGATTTCTGCAAAGTTAGTCACAAACCTTCTTAAAAAATTTGTTTTTCCAAAAAATGATTGAATACCTTTGACATTTTTTGGCCAAGGGATTCTATCTATGGTTGGTACCCTTTCAAGGTCAATCATTACTCATTCTTTGGACACAATGTGCCCCAACAATTTTCCCTTAGTAACCCCAAAAGAACATTTCTTTGGATTCATAGATATCCCATACTCTAGAGACCTGATAAATACCTTTTCTAAGTGAATATAATGATCCTTCCTCCTTCTTGGAGTAAGTGGTCAAGTCATCTTGACATATAGCCATAAATAAATCAATAAAATAAAATAAAAGCTATGTTCATATCCCTTTGAAAAGTGGCACCTACATTTGTTAAACCAAAAGGCATTCTCACATAGACATAGGTGCCCCATGGAGTAGTGAATGCAGTCTTATACTGCTCAAAACCCTTTATCTTCACTTGGTTATAACTTGAAAAACCATCCATCATTGACAATAGCTCACATCCAGTCACCTTCTATAACATGAATTTCATGTTTGGCAATTGATAATTTTCCTTTAATGAGGATACATTCAAATTCCTAAAATCAATGCATAACCTTATATCACCATTATTTTTTCTTATTGGAACCATATTGGATACCCATTAAAAGTGTCTGATGGGTTTTATAATGCCATCATCTCTCAAATTTACTAGATCTTTTTGCATCTTCAAAGAAATAGTAGGATTAATTGAACAGTCTTTTCTTTTTCTTGAAAGGCTTAGCATTCTCCTTTAGAGGAATCTCATGTTGAAACAATTCATCCTTGTAAGCTTTTAGCTCATCATATGACCAAGTAAAGAAATGTTTGTATTTTCTAAGCAAGGAAACCAACATTTCCTTCACCTTTGGCTTCATCTTCTTTCCTACATAAACTTGGGGCATTTCCAGTCCCCAAATTTACTTCCTCTAGGTCCTTTGGGTGAGCAACAATTGTCTTAATCTTTCTTTTATATTGATTATCAAAGACCCTTTCAACTGCTACAAGGCCTTTGGGGATTTTATTTGTCTTTGACTAGATGACCTCCTTTCCAAATACTATGTCCTTTCCATCAATATTTTTAACAAATCCAACAAATTCAATCTCCTAACCTTCATATTCATCAACATAGTTAAAATTTTAAGAATATCCTCATCATCATTGAGAATCAGCCAATTGTGCACATTGTCACGAATGAAAGGCCTTGTTTGTACCTCAACCTTAGAGATACCTATAAAATTTATGTCATCTAGTCTCAATGCAATGTTATCAAGTAAGTTATCTACTATTTTATGTCCTCTTTCCATCCAATCAATTCCAAAATCATTAAATTGCTCAATGGAATCCCAAACAGAATTTATGTACTAATTCAGTCTGTTGTTCTTGCAAAGCATATTTGGCTCTTACTTGGGATATCACAAGCTCAGAATCACCAATTAACATTAACATTTTTATCTTGTGCTTTTTAGCCAATTTCAGTCCAAGTAATAATGCTTCAAATTCTGCCGCATTATTCGTGTAGACAAAAGACAATGTGAAAGAGAATTTATAAGTACTGCCACTAGGTGATACCAATAATATCCCTACACAAGACCCTTCTTTGGAACTTTCACCATCAAAGTACATCTTCCAAAGTCCATTCTTGTTAGATAATCTTAAAACTTCATTTTCTATAGGCACAGGGTTCCTATTAACTTCTCTTAGTACTACTTCCATCTTGAAATCACTAATATTAGTTTCTATGAAAAGAATTGTATCATCTTTAGGAGCATGCTCCAATATATGTGGTACCCTTGTTTCACACACTACTTGAACATCCTTACCATGAATGGGAAATGTGGCATAAGACATGTCACATTGCATATTGCCTCCCATAGATGCACTCCATTTCCAAGATAGCAACATTCCATAATTAGGTGGGATATCCACTACTACCACACTCATTTAAAACTCCTTGTCTGGGTAGGCTACTAATTTGTAAGAAAGTTCATTTATCACATTGATAACAAGGACTTCTCTTGAATCCATGGCATAACACTTACCATGAGTGCTATCAATTTTCAATCCTAGTGTCTCTATGATTTTAGCTAGCATGATGTTATTAGACACTCTAGATTCAATGATATAATTTTTTATAAAATTTCCCCCAACAATCAAAGCAAGGAAAAATGGATCTATCTTCCCAAGATAAGCAATAACTGAATTCACTAGAAAAATATGGGGAATCTCAATGATGACTCCCTCAACTTCCTTGTCTTTCTTATCTTTTTCACCCAGTTTGGGTGGAGTGGGCACCACTAAATCATTACAAGCTATAGTAGAACCATTGATAAGGGATACTACCTTTCACTTATGTTCATCTATTCTCATCATTTCAAGAAAAGGAATAGATACTTTTACTTGGCTAAGGAATTGAAACATATCAATAGGAGTATACTTGGGTAGTTCAATTGGGAGCATACCTTGTTCATTATTGCTCTCCTTTTGTTTATTTTTGATTACCTTAGCCCTATGCTTGGCATCCTTCCTTGTAACTTCAAGATTTTGCTTCTGTGTCTTTATCTTCATTGCAGGAGATTTGAATTATTTAGTAGCTTTTGGCTTATCTACTTTCTTAGCCCAAATTTTATCTCCCTTGCCTTATTTAGCTCTGATTGCTTCTATTTTTCCATCAGTCTTGTGCTCTTTTCTTTTTGCATTCTTCTCCTTAATGAAAAGACTAGTAGTATTGCCTTGTTCATCAGTGACTATTCTATTCATCAGATGGTAGGAACTTCTGGCTTGGGTAGCCAAGGTCATAGTATATTTTGCAATATACTCATCTGAGGGCCTTCTTAGTGACACACCATCTTCAATTGCTTCCAAATTATATACCTCGGTATCACTATCAACATCATCATAAGAGAGAACTTATTGATGATATGCACTAGAAATTTGCCTTTGATTGTCTACATCCACTTCATAGGAGTCCATACTAGAAGAGAATTCACTATCAACAACATTAGAATCAACCATAATTATAAGTACATCAATATCCTCCTCATTTTGATGATCACAGTCTTCATGCATATCCTCTTCCACCTCAACCATCTATGCAAGTTCACATTGTTGAGGAGAATGTGGCATTTGGGAAACCATGCACCAAGGGGTATCTTCAACAAAATTTCCTGAATTCTTTTGCAAAGGATCTAGAGGGACTTTATTATGTGCATTTCCTTTATTATTGAGAATAGGCTTCCCATTATACCAATTGGTATTATATGGGTGATCCTGCAACTGAGGAGGTCTTTCATTCCTTTGATAATTTTTTGGTCGAACCTTTTCTTGTCTTATAATTTTTTCATATAAAGTTTTCATAAAATTATCAATCTTATCCTCAAGAGTGCCCCCTTTAGCACCTAAACTCTTTTCCTCCTCTTTTGGACTTTTGAAGAGTTTTGCGTCATCTCTTCTTCTAATTTTACTAGTTGCTCTACTAATATTCTCGATATTCTCCACCATCTTGTAGGCTTCCCTCAATGCCTGAGGATTCTTATCTAGTAGGTAGTAACTCATTTTTGTATCAAAGGCATTACAATAATTTACCAAGCATACATTGTCATTCAAATGTAGATGAGTTGGAAACCTCTTCCTAGCCTTTTGGAATCTTGTACTGAACTCAACCACAGATTCATTAAGACCTTTAGCAATATTATTAAAGTGATTCAACAAAAAAATTAAATCAGTTTTGTCACTGTATTGTTCTCTGAATATCCTTTTGAATTCTTCTCAAGATCCAATTCTCTCTGTAGGAAAACTCCTATACCACTCTCAAGCTTCTTCAATGAGATACTGCATAAATAACTTCATCATTACATCCTCTAATTCTACCTCAAAGTCATCCATAACATTATCAAATGCTTTGAGATGGTCTTCACCACTAAAGATGTTATTATCAAAGAATTTGAATACAGTAGGTCTAAAATCTTCAGGAAATGGGTTAGGGTAGCTTGGTATTCTGATGAAACACAATTGCTGGTATCTATCTACTTGGAGTGGCCTCCTAGGATTTTGATCTCTATGAACATCTCTTTGCTCATCATCGCTTTTGTTGTCAAATTTACTGCTATCCTTACCCTTTCCACTTTCCCCATTACCACCTCCTTTCTTGTTTCCTTCATCATCTTCAAAATAAGAATTCTTACTCTTATTATTTCCTCCACCTCCACCACCCTAATCCCCACCACCACCTCCACTAGTGGTGTGTCCTTCAGACTTCTTTTGTAACTCATTACTAGTATGTCTAGAGCTTGAAGCCTCTAGAGTGGTTGTGGACATCTTAAGAAAAGAAATCTTCCTAGCTATTTTAGCATTAGAAACTTCTATCTCAGCTTTCTTCAAATCTTCTTGTAGTTTATCATTATCCAACTATAACTTCAAGATCTTAAGGTTTGGAGGTGCAATGGATGGATTAGGAACAATTTTTTCATTATGTGTGGGGATTTCAATAGATGAAGTATGGATAGGGTACTAGTATTGAAGGTATTTTTCTTTGGCTGATCAATGGGCCTCTTCCCATGATCTACAAATTATTTTTTCTTAACATTAGCTGAAGGATCTAAGGCTATGGTAGTTGAAACAAATGTGGTATAGGTATCTACAATAGAGGTTCCCATGTGGATTTTTTCTTTGGGAATTCCAGGGGTAGCCTTAGTTGCCAACATGGAGACATTTTCTTCAAAATCCTTTCAGCTAGCAACATCTTCTTGCATCTTCTCACATCTTTTTTTTTTAGAATCTCTCTCAAGTTGCTTACCTCTAATCCTATCTTCCTTTTCCTTTTATGTCCTTAATCTATTAGATCTTCTTCCTCTTTAATCCTTAGTTCTTCCTCTTCTAGATCTTGCATATCTTTGTCTATATCTTCTTCATTTTCTAGAACATCTCCAAGCTCACTTGGTGTAGTAGTATAGTAAGGCTGATGAATAGGGTATTCCTCAAGAGGAAGGTGCACTTCTACATTAGGAGATTCACCTCTTGCCTTAAAATTTTTTCCATTAAAATTAGATCCAACTTCGGGGGTTCAAGGCTCTAAAAACTTCTTATTCTTACCCCAAAAATCCCATCTATCCTCCTCTCTTGAAATGTTAAGTTCATTATTAAACACTTGCTCAATAGGAAAAATTCCTTGGTGTATGTTAGACACTTCAACTTCATGTGCCTTTTCCTGGATATTGGCACTACTTACTTCAAGATTAAAAGTAGGAGATGAATCAACATGGGAATCAATAGGCTTACTTGATTCATAACTTTTCTTAACCCAAGTAGGTTGGTTCTCTTTTATAGGTTCAAATTCTTCCTTCTACTCAGGATGCTTCTTTGCATAAATTCTGGTCTATTGGAGACAAGCAACACTGAGAGGCAGAGTGAATTAGTGTTGTGCAAAAATTAAATTTATTATTCTGATCTTTAACCCACTTAAAACATTCAACCAAGAGAAATATGTAGAAACAAAAAGAAAACAACCACAACACCATATAACAAGGATTTTTACATGGAAACCCTATTAGGGGAAAAACCACGGTGGATGGCCAATCCACAATATGATCTGAGTATACTCAAAAAGAAGTTTACAATATGGGAATGCACTTGCATTCAGGCTCACTGTCTAGAGCTCACTGATCAAAATAGAAAGGCACATTTCCTTACAAGGATTTGGATTAGATCCAAGAGAATGAACTAAAAGAATAACATCTACAAATTTTTTATTCTAGTTCTGGTTAGGCTCAGTAGTCGATCTTCTATCCTTATGACTGATTTTGCACTTTTGCTTTTCTCTACTCTAACTCACATCACAAAAACTTTAATGCACAAGTGAGATTATGCATAATTTCTCAATCACCCTTCTAATATTTGTAACACACATCAACACACCTTATACACACAAAAATGATATAACTAATCATTTATATATATTCACGAGTAATAATTTAATCGCAACCTATTGGCTTCAATAAAACTTAAGAATATTTACAACTGTCGGCTCAAATCATGAATGATATTCAATGTGCACCCACAACGATTGGTCACAACTTAGTTCAGACCCAAATCAAGATGATCGAATAGAAAAAAATTTGATTAAACACTCCTCAAATATCCATGACACTTTATATCATCTGGATTGGCCACAAAACATTGATGAATAGAAAAATATCCAACTGGATCTCCAAACTTGTATACAACTTGGTATGAGGCACTGTGATTTTTTGACAACACAAGACATACATTGATTAACCTCCCATAAGATCCACAACTCAAAATAGCAACAAAAAATATGTATGTGAATCGATGAACACACAACTGTTGGATGCTCTATTCTTCCTTAACTGTCCCCAATCCGTCTTCCGGTAGGAGCAAATGATGGCATGTGGATCTAATCTCCGACTAGGGTTGCCACCAATGAAAACACCAGAAAAAATTTGTAATGTCTCTTTCCAATAATCTCCCCCTTGACATTGATGGCAACACTTAGTCAAAAATAACTAAGTGTTGGATTAGTACCAACATGAATTACACTGCCACTTCAAAACTTCAAAAAGAATCTTCAATCTCAACTTAGAAATGCAACTCCCCCTAAGATGAATATACATTTTTCACTATACAACTCTCCTGCTTTGACATAAATGAAAAAACTGGGGAAACAAAATTTCAAAATTGTACAGGCATGATCTAGTATCTTACACAAATTTGAAAATATCTACAAAGTATCTCTTCAACACGCTCAAATTTTTGTCCCAAACCATTTTGAAACTCTCCAGAATTTTTATGTGACCACAAACTAAAAAAGATTGAGTTTTTGTAGTTTCAAGATTCATTGGGTCACTAACTACCATAGCACCTTTGGCTTTCTTTAATGTATTCACCATTACTTCAATCTTTGGATCAATTAGTCCTCTGAGTCCACATGCTCTTCCTACAATCCTGTCAATTGCATGCTTCAAGCTCCTTATTTTGTCAAGTAGAGATATTACTTGACCTTCTTGCTTACCAACATCACCAACTAATGGATCAAAAGCATCACAAATGGTAGCCAATTGTTTTTCAAGATCCTTCACCCTCTTATCATTGTCTTTAGTGAATTTGGACAAAACCAAATATGACTTATAGGCCTTTCCACCTTTAGATATAGAATCTTGAATATTCTTCATTCAGGTGGCTAACAAAGTTTTATTCTTAGCAATCACTTCTTTCAACCAACTAAATCTTTTTCCATCAAACTCCTTCTGCACTTTAACCATGGCTGATTTTTCAAGAGACTCTAAATGAGTACTTACATAATTTATGAGCTTCTTCAGTTCACCAGAAGAGGATCCAGATGGATCCTTGACATGAGTTGGCATAATTTTCTCCAGAACTCTAGATGAAAGACTTAATAATTCACTATCCTCAATGTGAGACTTCAAAATCATCTCACTAGCTTTGGCTTGTGCAAATGATGCAACCTTCATTATCTAAATTGGGGACAAGGTGGATAAATTGATCGGGCCTTCAACCAATTCAGGGTCAAATTCTTCCTATTGTTCCACCAGAGATTTCTTCACTACCTTGACAATGTCTCTTTCTTCCACTAAGATTTACTTAACTTGAACCTTTTCTTCTTCCTCAACTTTTGGTTCTACAATAATTGTTTCTTGATTTCCTTTTGGCATCTTCTTTTCTTCAGCTAATACAACATTAAGAACTTTAGTCTCCATAGGTGCATCTGAGTTATCCACATTAGGAGGAATCAGATTATCCTCAGTATCTACATTCACTTCCTCATTTATCGGATTAGATACAACATCTTCAACATTCACTTCTTCAACATTAATCTTATTTCTTGACAGAAATGCTTCCAGGATTTTCTTGGTTTCATCAACAACAACACCAGTTTCAATGATCATAAATTTGTTCACCTTTATTTTTCTTTTGAATTCCTTCTTGGCTTTTTCCAAGAGTGAATTCATATCCTTAGTAGACATTTCCAAACACAAGTCTAAAGAATTCTCTTTCTCATATTCTCTTCTTCTTTCCTAGCATTTACTCTTCTCAACTCCAAAACATCATACAAACTCTTAGGTAAAACAGACATAATTTCAACAATAACTTTATTGAAAATATTTAGATGTTTTATTGTTGTCTTTTCAAGAATTCTTTGACTTGATTCATCAAACATTTCATACCATTTGTAGAGGGATTTGAGATTTCCATCCTTGACAACAACATTCTCAACTTCTTCAACTATCATAAACGGTATGCCAATTTTTTCCTTCTTCTTTTTCTTTTATTTCTCACCATAAAATTTCCTCTTGGTTACCTTGGAAGCCTGAGTGCCCGGAGCCTTCGTTTCTTTCACAACTTCATCTAAATCAGTCTCCTCATCTTCTGAGATAGCTTCATAGGTTCTTGTACTCTTGTTCTTCTTCCTCTTACCAGAAGCCTTGTCTTGAGTTTGCACAGTAACTGGCTTGGCTGCAGGAGTGGATGGGGAACTCCTTGTTGATCTAGTATGAGCAGAGGATACTACTAGACTAGTAGATTTGGTTCTTCCTGACTCTTTTCCTGCTTCAGCTTCATCTCTCTTCCTTTTGGCTTCTCTTATTACTTCTATAGATATTCCCATACTTTTTGCAAAGACTTCCACTTCTTTCCTTACTCTTCTGACTATCTTTGGCTTTTGTAATTGATCATGGACTTGCATGCTCTTTTTTGCATAAGTTCCAAACCTTTCTTCTGCCAAATCTAGAGGCATGCTCAACAAATGTTCTGCATACATCTTCAAGATGTTCTCCTTAACTTCATATCCCATAGGCATAATACATATCATTCTAGGATCAACTGCTTCCATATGGCATTGACAATATCTACCATGAAACAAATTGTATCTTTGTACTTCTCCAAAATTGAGGTAGGTATTATTTCTCTTGCATGCATCATATTCTGAAAAAAAAAATTAGGTACCCCGAAAGGGAAGTATTTATGTTCTGACGATCACCAATTCCAAACAATATATCTCCTATTTGAACAACTACAGGCTGATTACTTTTCCAATGAACTTTCCCAACACCTAGAACCTCACTCATGAAATAAAAAAATAGACACAATAGCAAATTACCATATTTAAAGGAGTTACTTTTATCCTTAATCATACCTAGATTCTCCATTAGCTGACTTCTAAGTAGCTCACACAAGTCATAATTTGAATTTTCTTTTACCATCTAATAGGTTGCATAAATGGTTGTACCAGATACTAAATTATCCTAGCTAGAGTGGTAGACCTTGTAGACAATGACCATCAATGCAAATTTCACATCCACTTCAACAATATCTTTGATTGTCATTTCCCTTCTATCAAATTGTGCACCTGTTGCATTAGTAACCTTTTGATTCTTTACATATTTCAAAATTGGTAGTACACCAGAGGAATTTAGACCTGTGACAACGCTTATAGCCTCTTTCGTAATCTTAAAAGGTATATTCAACCACATGAACTTAGCATGAACTCAGCTCAAAATATAGCACACCCATTTGCTTTCCTCAAATATAGGAAATTTCAAAAATTGTGTGAACTTCTTCTCTTCTAGGGTTTTGTATTCCAGCTTAATAGCGAGCTCCTCTCCAATTATATAGTTGGAATACAAATTCAGCATTTGTGAGCTCCTTAACTCTTCAATATTGGCATGTATGTAAGCCCTAATGTGTTCAGTTTGCAAGACTCCATATGGTATAAAAAAAGTGCACCTAGCGGCTCAATCTCAAAAAACTTAAAAGGATGCCACTTGAACTTTGGATGGGGTCTATCCTTGACTTCAACTACCTTGATGGAGTGGCCATTTCTACAAATTCACAAATTCACAAGTTTTTTTGACAAATACCTTTTTTTTGGATTAGAGTTTTGATCATTGAATCTTCTTCACATTTGAATCTTGCCATAATTTAGCAATTTTTTCTCCAGATCTCTCCAAACTTCTTTTCTCCAAAATGAAAAGTTACAAATGAAAGATAAAAATGACTTTTTATTGTTTGCACAACTAACCCTTTTTGTCACAATAAATGCTTTTACCCTAATTCATCTAGTTACCCTATTTCCATGCACTAAGATAGATAATTCTTCTGTGGATCTCCAATACTAAAAAATACTTTCTCTAATTGGTTGAGAAACATTTGAAAGGAATCTATGCACTTAATAGACTCATCCACATTCTGGTGTCAATTACCAGCAGGGGATTAAGAGATTTTCTTGACAGCTGCCCCTAGGCCAAGGGCCTAAGATTAATTCTCAGAGGAATTACCAGAAGCAAATTCTGGTGCTGGCACATTTCCTTCAACAAAGGGATCCTTTTTCACCCATTTCTTCTAAATTTTCCTCCTAATCACATCATTAGTGACTTTACCTTTTCCCTTAACATCCTCCTGCATGTTTTGTTTTACTAGACCTCTTCTGTTGCAACAGAATCTAGCAGTGTGGCCAAATTTGTTGCAGTTGTAACACACAAAATTTCTCTATCAAGACATACTATTCCACTGAGTTTTCCTTGATTTGAATTGGTTGGAAATATGCCCAAGTCTATTGCATGCATAGCATCTAACATCTCTATGAAAGTTCTTCATCACATTTGTGCATTCATTTGACTTATGAGCACACTTATTACAATTAAAGCACTGACCTGAGAATGATGGTCCTCTTGGATTCATCTTGCTTCTACCACTAGTATAATTTGGCAAATAAATGACTATGTGACTAAAACTTTTAGTCATGTGACTAACACTAGTAGAATATTACAAATAAATAACTAATTTGGTCATCTATAAGTGACTAATTTGGTCATTTGGTAAAATCACAACTAAATGACTAAATAAATGACTAATATCAAACAAATAAAAATGACTTAATAAATGACCAATATCATAAAAATAAAACTGACTAAATAAATAACTAAATATATGACTAAATTAATGACTAAATAAATGATTATTAGTCATCTATTCTTTTTTCTTTCGAATTTGATCATAATCCATAGAGCTTAAGGCCCCCTCATGCGACCCCTACCTAAGTGGGCCATTTGGCCACCTAGGTTGCTTGGTGTACCAAAAATACCTATTGCATGAAAGGCATTGCCTCTCAATGCAATCTTAAGGCCTTCACATATTGTATAAAAAAATTTAACATTTACATTCTTTAACTTTGATTACTCATTATGTTAATGAATCATTAATGTTTTTAACTATGATTTGAAGCTAGTTTGATAAAGATGACTAAATTCTCAATTAAAGTGGACAATTAACAAAAAAAATTGAACTAGGGGAGTGGGTGGTATTATAATATAATACAATAATAATATATTATTGATATTATAATATTATATTTATATTATAATATATTTAATATTATATAATAATATAATATTATAATATATTATATAATTATAATATAATGTATTATAATATATTATTATATTTATATTATAATGTATTTAATATTATATAATATTATAATATTATAATATAATATATATTATATTATAATATAACATAATATTATACTATAATATAACATAATATTATATTATAATATAATATATTTAATATTATATAATATTGTATAATATATTTAATGATATCTATTATAAAATATTATATTATAATATATTTAATATTATATAATATTATTATATAATATATGTAATAATATCTATTTATTTAATTTCATACCCTAATGGTCAGGCATAATGGGTGGGCAAATCTTGGCCATAATTTTCATACTCCCTGCCATAATTTTCATTTTAATAAAGACACTGAATGTTGAATGGGGGTTGGGAAAGCCATTATTCTCAGGGATTCGAAAACCCTCGTCGAAACCTTATTTTCAGGCTGCAACTCACCAAATTAGAGAAGTGAAAGGTAAAAACTAGTGAGGAAGAGTTTGGAGGAGTCGAAACCAATAGTGGTGGGGAAAGCAACAAAATCCGCAAGTAAAGGATGCCTTAATGTTAAAACCTAAATGTGCTTAGTATTAGGATCTTGGCTGTAATTTTCAAGGATAGTCCATAACAAACACATCTCAAACCATGGCATGCTTATTCATAGCAGAGTATAAATTCATCATTCATTGTCTCCACTTTGTTAATGATAGTCACCGATATTCCCTTGTCTTTCATATTATTATAAAATCTTCCACTTTCCTGTAAATTTTGTTTCAATTTGTAAAATTTCATGACTGTAGGCAGCAACACATTTCAAATATGGTCTGTTACATATCATCTTTAAAGAAAAATGGAATTTTCATGAGGCTCCTAGTTTCTCCAAATTTTTGTGACTCCCACCCAAATTCCTATACTTGAACTTGAGTACATATAACCCTAGTAGCTATCAAGGTTTTCTCATCTTTGTTGGCATTTATTGTGTCATTTTCATTGATGAAGCCACTGAGATTCAATGATATGTGTATTGATTCTAGGTGTTGGCTATAAGAACAAGGCCACCATTAATTGAATTCCTTATCAATCACTCAATCATGAGTCTAAAGCTTTCTGACATATTAAGAGGTCCTGAACTCCAATCAAAAGGAAAGAAGTTGTGCTAGCCTCCAAGCAAGTTGACCTAGTTTTTCAGTATTTTCCCAGAGTTTTTCTTGAACTGGGTCAAGAAATATAACATGGATTATTTGAAGCTAATGTTTGATTATGAGGACAATAGTCCTTTTGAACTTTAAAAAATGGTTTGAAAATTGAAATTGATATTTACAATTCAATGTCAGCGCTATGAATGATACGTATGTGAAATAGATGTGTGGTCCTTAGAAGTTGCTAAGTGTAGGGAATTTTTAAAAAGGAATTCACCTCATAAGATAAGCATTCTAGTCCTTTGATATCTCTATTTAAAATAGAGTAAATTAATTTATTACTCTAGACTTTGATCACTCTTCTAATTGGTTTTGCACAAAACTTGATCCCTATTTTAAAAGATTTTCATGGTAATAAATTCAAATATTATATAAAGCCTATTTTTGACTAAGATTACACAGGTGTTATCTAAATTCAAACATTGTTGTAATGGAATTTAAGATCTGATTAAATTATTTAATCATTTTTTCATTTCTTATTTTTTCTACTTTTTTTCTCTTAATGGCTTAGCATTTCCCTTTTCATTGTGAGTTCTTAATTATGGGCTTTATGACTAATATTCACCTAGTGTTGTACTCTAGTGTTTATTTTTCTTATGATTTTAGTCCTATATGATGGACCTTTCCTAATTTGAGAATGTCTATGTTGTATTAATGATTAATGCATAGGGGGTTGTTTCAAGTTGGAATTATTTTTTCCTAAAGAGTTTCCAATGGCAGCACCAAAGGTGAGATTTTCTATGATTGTTGAATTTTTTTTAGTGATTGAGATTCAAATGGTGAGGTATTTTGTTGCACCAGTGGCATTGCACCAACAACTTCATGATTTTTTTGGGTTCACTTTCTGACGAAGATTTACCACCCGAACATTGACAAGGTGATCTATTGTTTAATCCTCCTAATTTTATTTTTGATTATTCCAGTTTAGATTTGATAAGTACCCTTAACAAAACTAACCTAATGTGTCCTATATAGCTTGGTCACACATGTCTAGATATTCTGAAGGACAAGTGGAGTCCTGCTCTTCAAATTAGAACTATTCTTTTGAGGTTTGTAGTTTTTTAAATTGTAAATGGTGGTAGCATCCAAAATCCTTTTGTTAGTGTAATTTAATTATGAAGCTGCTACTATTTTTCATGATTGCTAAATATACCTTATGTTATTTTGGTCAGCATACAAGCATTGTTGAGTGCACCAAATCCCGATGATCCACTCTATGAGAACATTGCAAAGCACTAGAAATTGAATGAAAATGAGATTGTGGAAATAGGTGAAGATTTGCACTATTGGTCTCTATAAATATTCTATTTGTATTATGAATCTCTATTTGCATTATGTTTTTCTCTTTACAATTGGATTGAATTTAATGAAATGGCATGATTTTTGAATCATTTGGGTATTTGTGTATTACAACAAAAGAATGGACATGGCTATATGCTAGTAGGGATTGGAATTCTATAATAATTCACTTCATATCACAATTGTAACGTGTAAGTTACAAGCTTGCTTTTTTTAGCACTTCATATCACAATTGTAACATGTAAGTTACAAGCTTGCATTTTTTAGAGCCTCAATGAACATTCTTTTTTGTGGTTCTTACGTTTTAGGAGATGTTTTTTTTATTTTATGGAATGTGTATTGATTACTAGTCTAGCTTTCTACATAGCCTTGTCATTGCAAGATGCAGGTAGCAAAGAAACCTTTCATATGCATAACTATGTATTTAAATTATTAGGGGATACAAATGTTTTCTTTAAAGTTGGGTGAAAGATTTCTCAATGAGAAGGGGATGTTTGAAGGAAATCCCAAGGAGATATCTTGGCTATAATGTGGCATGCAAAAAAATGGAATCATATATCAAGGACACTTTTAGAAAGTCAAAACCTAGAGAAATTGTCCCATTGCCTATTTTTTTTAAATTTTGTTTTATATGTTTTCTGTTTTCTTTAGAATGCTTTCATCCTTTCCCTTTGACTTTCTTGAGAATGAGATGCTTGAGTTGAATTGTTACCCAAAGACATTGTTGCTATAGAGCAGAATTGGTGCATTTGAATTCCTAGAAGCTTTGCCCCATAGGATATCTAGATTATCCTTGAACCTTTCTACAACTGTCTTTCATATATGTTTTACTTTTCTTCTTGTCCAATTCTACTGCATGAATTAAGGTTCAAAATGTCTTAGGTTGCACCATTAACCATACAAACTGAATTAATATAGTTCTTTGTGAACCATTTTAGACCAGGTCATTTTCTTTTCCTTCTACTTAAACTATGTTAATTCATGGGAAATCATAAAATGTCCTTCTTGTGATGGTAGGGGTTATATTTATCAAGTACTTACATTTAAAAGAACAAGATTTTTCCTATGAATGTAACTACTAACTCTTTGCATGAAATACTTTGGTTGTGCAAACACAAAGCAAACATATTTTCCATTTCAAATCTAGGCTTCCTTATACATCTTTCCAAATATATGCTTATTTAGTTCTTTTTGAGAATGATTTTAAGGTTGTTTGATATGTTCCCTAAGAATCACACCAAATTGTCAATTGCTTAGCTCATTATCTAATGATTGCCACCCCTCCCCCATACTAACTGAATCAAATACTTAGAGGTGCCTATGTGATTTATGAGTCCTCTTTCCTTGTGATCTTTCAACAATATACGTGTGATCTTTCAACAACATATGAGTTAAAAGGTCATAGACCTAACTAACAAAATGTGTTATTCAAATTATAACTTGAGTATTCAAAATGATACCATGCTACGGAAGCTCCCAATACTTACAAATGTTAATTTAGTTTTCAAGGAAGACTAGAGTTCATTATTGTATCATAAGTTTTGTCCCATTGGCTTCATCAACCATCATAAATTAAATGACTTACTTAAGTGGATATAGACACTTTAGAGTCTTATGGAAGGCTGTGAGTCCCTAGAAAATCTTGATATGTAAGGCTTAGTGAATAGATATTATTTTTGTGTCCTAATCCCTTTCAATATTTTTTAGTCTGTGTACTTTGATGCTTTGAAAGAAGGGCCTCTCAATTATGATAATTATTATTGATCCTTGTGTTCTTCCCACTTCCCATCATTGTTGTATATTTCTTCTCCCCTCCCATTTGCTATTATGAATTTCTTCCCCGTTAAAGACATTGGTAGTTAAATTGTTTTCAGGTCTTCACAATTGTGAGAAGGGAACATGTCTAATAGTTTAAAAGCCTGCTACTTTCTTTGGGAATGGTGGGAGTAACTAGCTTGCTTCAACTTAAGATGTTATTTCCTTGGAAATTTAGGTAAGCATATTTGTTGAAGAAATGAATGCACTTCGTATATAGTCTAGTATAAATAGATAAAGTAGAGAGGCTTGATGTTTATCAAAATGATAAGAAAAGTTAAAATTGGACACCAACATGTTGTAACTCATATGATCTAAAAGGTCTTGATTGTTGTAGTTTGAAAAGTCACTAACCAGGTGCATGTGAGGCTAGTGATGCGAGGGGGTACTTTTTTAAACTTGGCCTATCAACATTATCTTTGGATGAAGAAAATTTCTATTATTTGGAAAGTGATATTACAAAGATCATAAAATTAATGTCTTTGCAAACTAAGAGACATAATATTTCCAAAGTTCATGAAATCAAGAATGTTTCTGGAGGCAACTATATAATTGTGTTATTGGTTTGGGGCTTTGGGGCTTGTTGGTTTGGGTTTGGTGTTAACCTTTGAATTTTTTCTATAGGCTACTACTTCATCTACATCTAAGAGGAAATGGAACACATATTCCTTCATCCACTTAGTAGTGTACAATTGAATACACTCAGAAAAGGTAGAGGATTTAGTGTATGTGCATTTGAACTTGAGGCTCCTTTCACACAAACAAAGTGGCTACAAGGAAGGCGACATGAGGAAATGGGATATCAATCTAGAGTGTATTGATTTAGATGTTTCCACTTCCCACTTTGATGCACTTGATCTTGAAGATCAGCCAGCTAGCAAGCATGAGAGTGCTAGTGCTAGTGGCAATGGCATTGTTTGTGGTCATTCTAATTTACCAATATCCACATCATCTAATATGTATGGTGATGATACTTTGGAAGACCCATATGATGATGCTTGATCAATGATGGCTACTTGTTGATACTTGACATTATTATCTTTTAATTTTAATTTATAATATTTATCGTGACATTCAAGTTTGACTAACTAACATTGTAATTTTTTTAATGGTGGTTTTGTTTATTATACAATATATGATGCCATGTGTGGTATTCTACATTTAGCTACTATTGCAAATATGTATATATTTTTGATTTTATATGTTCTTGTATGGATAGACTTGTAATGAACCCATCCCAAATTTTTTTTGACTAAACCCATGAACCAAACCCCTGAACCTGAACCAAAATCAATACCAGGACCAGTAACTTATCTATATGAGGGTTTTTAACATCAGATTTTTCAATCATACTGTACATGATATACCATTTTATCTCATCATCTTAATGACGGATCATGTAGCATGATGGAAATTATTGATGTAAAAAGCTTTTAAATCATTGCATCCGAAATTATTCATGATTTTTCCTTTGCAAAATCTCAAGGTAGAGTATAATCTATTTAGAATAAACATAATAAAAGCTTATATGTGAAAGAACTAAAGGGGACCTTAACTACATACTTTTATTCTTTTTCTCCTTCTTTGAAGGAGAGCACAAAAGACAAATAATTTAAATGCTTTGGAAAATATGGGAACATTGGGGAATTTCTCTAAATTAGTAGTGATGGTCATGCTGAGGAGATGAAAGTTGAGACATATTTAGCATGATAAACAAGTTTTTTTAATGAAAAAACTATGTAATAAATCATAGGAAGAACTTACCATTTTATACAGTCAAGAGAATATTTTCTATATTGGAGACAAATAGATATCTTGGATATATGTCAAAAAAGGTGGTAGTAGTGTGTGCAAAATTAAAAAAAAATATTGGATGTCACAAAAGAAGCTCTTATTGTGAACCTTTGGTCTTTTTTTAGTGCTTTAGTGTGCACAACAGGAAGGAGCAACATGGTTTAATCAATACTTATAGGAGGGATAGAGATCTCAAATCTTCTCTATTACAACAATTTATGTTTTCTCACATGTAGTCTATTATCCGTGTTTGTGATGACCTTGGGGAATGTAAACTCTTTTTGTTTTTCCAAATAAGAAGTGTCATTGTTCTAGCATAGGTTAGAGAAAAATGAGATCGCTTCATTTTTTATTGCTTCCAGGTCTCATACCATGGGCCCCATAGGGCTTGAATAGAGGTGGTCTTTTTCTAGCTTCATTTGTGACTTTTATTGAGTCATGAAAAAATTTGAAGTCTTTGTCTTTGTGTTGTAGCTTAGAATTCTTCCCTTGTTTGTATGTCTGCAAGCTCAGCCGATAGGGCTTTCTGTCTTGTGAAATGATCTTGATACATGCCTCGTTTCATTATTTTATTTAGAGAGTGTAGCTCAAATTCAACTCTTTCCTTCTTTATGAAGATGGTTTTTTGAAGCTATGGTTGTTCCCCTTCTTTATCTTGGTCTGTAAGGCAGTCTTCAATAAGGAAAAAAAATTGGTGCCTCTGAAATTAGGGGAGGTCCCTTAGCATCCTTTTAATTGTTCTAAGAAATTGACATCTTGAAACCACATTGTGAAAATTGAAGGGACACTTGGGGTTAGTTGAATCCTTGTGCTGGGGGAGAGAGATAGGAAAGTGATTAGAATATGTACTTAGAACAATAAAACTATTTGTGATGAGGTTCAAACTTATCCATTTTTGGGATAGAAGGAATTGGTCTAATATTTAGAGTTGTTGCTAGTACACTCTCTTCAATTGTTCCAAGTGAAGGTTCCATTCTTTGGATTGATGTTGTTTGGTGAGTTTTGCTGCACAAAGGAGGTGAAGACATGTTGTGATATGATGGAGGAAGAAATGTGGCTACAAGTGCCTAAAATAATTCTATGTTTTTTTCTTTTTTCTCTCTCCCTATCATAACATTACTACATCGGGGGAACTCCCCTCATAGCTCCACCAATAGACTAATATATGAACAAGTGAGGTGCTTTCATTGGTCTATCGGTGGAGCTATGAAGGGAGTTCCCCTGATGTAGTAATGTTACACCGATAATGTCACTATTAGTGTAACATTACTACATCAGGGGAACTCACCTCATAGCTCCACTAATAGATCGATATATGAACAAGTGAGTTTCTTTCATCAGTTGATCGGTGGAGCTATAAGGGGAGTTCCCCAATGTAGTAATGTTAGGCCAATAGTGACACTATCAGTGTAACATTACTACATCGGGGGAACTCCCCTCATAGCTTCATCGATAGACTGATATAAGAACAAGTGAGCTACTTTCATCAATCTATTGGTGGAGCTATGAGGGGATTTCCCCCCATGTAGTAATGTTATGCTGATAGTGACACTATTAGCGTAACATTACTACATCGGGGGAAATCCCCTCATAGCTCCACTGATAGACCAATATATGAACAAGTGAGCTGCTTTCATCAGTCTATAGTTGGAGCTATGAGGGGAGCTCCCCCAATGTAGTAATGTTAGGCTGATAGTGTCACTATCAGCCTAACATTACTACATCGGGGGAACTCCCCTCATATCTCCACCGATAGATCAATGTAGTAATGTAGTAATGTTAGGATAATAGTGACACTATTAGCGTAACATTACTACATCGGGGGAACTCCCCTCATAGCTCCACTGATAGACTGATATATGAATAAGTGAGCTACTTTCATCAGTCTATAGGTGGAGCTATGAGGGGATTTTCCCCAATGTAGTAATGTTAGGCCAATAGTGACACTATCGGCCTAACATTACTACATTGGGGAAAATCCCATCATAGCTCCACCTATAGACCAATGAAAGCATATCGAAAGCACTAGAACATATTAGTGGAAAATACCACAATGTCCCACTAATTTTTTGCCACTTGAAAAATCATGAAAATGAGGTGCACAATGGAGTTTTGTATGGTTTCAGAAGCCTTAAATTGGACCCTATGAGGGGCACTACACCCAAATCCCCACAAGGGGCACTACCCACTAACCCCACTAGGGGTGCTTCCTGAAGACCCCCACGAGGGGTGCTACCCCTCGGCCTTATTGGGGGCATTGCCTCTAGACCCCCACAAGGGGTGTTGCCCCTCAACCCCAATGGGGGAATTGCCCTCAAACTCCCATTGAATTCATTTGATTTTCTAGGTACTCTCCAAGTCTAAGTTTCCAATTTTTCCTACAAGTCTTCATTTTTACAAAAAACAATTTGCTATTTTCATTTTGTTCCATAATATCAACATCAATGCATTCTAAATGAGGATTCCATTTTGTACCCAATTTGCTTTCAAATAAATCAAATACAACTAGACTCAGCTTGTTTCCTTTATGTACTAATTTATTGACTCACTAGATGCATCTTATCATCAAATTTTGCAGAAAAAATACATTTTTAGTGAAACTTGAGCAATTTTTTAAGTTGTCTCCTTGGTTTTGTAGTGGAGGTTGCCTCATGTAGCCCTTATCTCTACTCTTGTTCTAATAATCTAATATATTGTTTAATTGTTTGGTCTATTTCCTTATTGGGCTCTCTTTCTCCCACCTTTGTTTCGGATCAATGACATTATCACTTTTTGGTTCAATGTTTTCCTTTGAGTCTTTGTTGTCATTGCAATTCATGGTCACATTTTACATGAAGGTTTTGTGCTACAATTAAGTGCTTGGCAAGAAGTTTGGGAAAATGATCAAGTTTTCAATCAACATATTTGGTTACTACTAAGTTGTTCCAGATGGATCTTGGAAGCACTTGGTTTTTTCATGATTCTTCCTTGATGTGCTCATGTATGGATAAGTTCCTCAAATGATTGGAGTTTTTTATGATTATCTTTCCTTTCTTGGTTTTTTTTGACCAATTCTTCAATTGATCAAACCACCTATACTGCCATCATTTATGTGGTGTCCTCAAAAGGTATTGGTGACTGATGTATCCTTTGAAGCAATTTCAATTGACCTGATTTGCACAAATGCAATGGAACCAAAATGTTTGTTGATATCTGTTACAGTACTAGAGAACATCAATTGCAATAATAACTCAAGTAGTTGTAAGACAAAAAAATATATAATCATCAAATCTTTCATAAACTAGTAATGTTAAAATACAATTTACTCATAATAGGGAGGACCCAAAACTTAGTGCACCTACTTTGACATGATTCTTGCTATTTGAATGAAAATAATTACAATTATTGGTAACAAAACTACCAACAACTGAACCTCAACTCATTACAATACTACCTATGCCCACAATGATTAACATAGTATGTTAGTTTACAAAGAAAACATTGTTTATCTCATGTTCTACATGGATTCTATTTGTTTTGCTCCAAAAAATTGGCATGAGGAAATTCAATTTATTATGATGAATTATGTTGTTTGTGTGAACTTTATGATGCCACATTTGTTAACACAAAATTTGAAAACAAAGCTTTGTCATAAAGCCTTAGATTTTCCCATGTAAGTTATGGGGAGCAGTTTAGAATCTCAGATATCATGTTCAGCCATAGAGCCTCTGGATTTTATCATACATGCTCCACAGAGTTAGTTCTTAGGTGTGGTTCTATGGTTGTTATTTTTGGCCTTTTTCTTAAATTTTGGGCCTTTTACTCAGTTGTTTATGGATTGGTTGTTATAAACATAGTTATCCAGATCCAGATATGGCTATTTCACTGTTATTTGTAACTAGAATTACTTTCCTCTTGATCATATTTCTACTTTCTCTATCATTCATTTTGATATGAGAGACAAAATCCTAACATATTTGGTAGAAAATGAATAGGTAAATTAGTAAGTTCTCAAGAAATAGTGTTTAGGGACCCTACAGTGAACATTGGGTAGTTGTTTATTGTTTGTACAAGTTTTGAAATTTGATGGCTACCAGCTTGTTGGTACAATTCATCCTTTTAGTTTTTCCAACTATTATATCTTGTAAGTGTGGTTGAAGTCCAAGCCATTTATAATGTAAAGTTTAGAGTCATAATAGTGCATTCAAGGTTTTCATCTTTGTTTTTGTTGCATGAAGGATTTTGAAAATGTTAATGAAGACCTTCTGAAACTTGATTTATGATGCAGGAAGTGCAAATGGAAATAAAATGAGTCCAAGCTTCAATGTCAAGATACCCATTTCTCTAAGCCTTGGGAAAAATGATATAGCTAGATTGAGTGTGATGCTTGGATTGCCGGTAATGATTGAAATTTGATTTAATGATTTCATTGATCTTTTTGATCCTTTGTTTGTACTTTTATGATTGTGAACTATTGAATATGGAATTGAAATTAGGCTTTTGATGATGCTGGTTGTGGTTTACTTTGAATGTTGTAATGTGATGAAACATAAATTTGTTGTTATAATGTACACTTGATAATTGCACATCTTGTCATCTTATGTATATGCTATAGTATATTTATTTTTTGAAGTTCTTGCATGAAATAAGTTCTTAACATGCCCGCTTGATTGCTCGTATTTTGAGGTAAAAGAATTTGGGGGTGCATTTTGAGCGAAAGAGTGCAAGATAAAGCTATGTAGCAATCCAAGGGTTTAAAGATGGCACTCATGACTTGTCACAAGAGTTATGGACATATCAGGTATGTTTTATGGACATATCACATCTCTCAGAACAATTTCTCTTGCAACAATCTTGGAGATGTCAGAATATGCTTGAAGGTTCTTAACAACTCTAATAGTTGTACTAGGGGCCATGTTTAACAAACCAAGTGCAATTGCTTAATTTTCACTATGGTGGCAGATAAATGATTCTTCATACCATGCTACCTTCATTTGCCAAGCCAATTTTCTCCTACTTTGCATAGCTCTACCATGTTTGTGGATGTGATTTGTCTCCTACACAAAAAATATGTACCAGTTTATGGCTTTCAATCCAACTACATCCATGTATCATTTTAATTCCTCTATCTTTCATCAATCTCTTTACTATTTAAACCTCGTACATATGTTTTAGAGAAGAGCATAAGTTGCAGCATTTTTAGGATCCAACTAAAAAGGAAATGTTGCTAGAAATACTCGTCCTATATTCATATATGATCACAACCTATGCATTGGTTAAGATTAGTAATGTATTTATCACACAACTATTTTATTCTTTATTTTTTTGCTTTCATTTGTAGCCATCTTTAGGTTTATTCCTGAGCATTGATATTGATATCTAACCGATAACATATTTTCCCTTGTTTTTATGAATGGATATCTGCATAGCAAATCTACACTAACAGACACCATTGTAGATCTCCCTAAAACATGGCAATGAGAAATGCAATTAGCACAACTACAATAGCTACCAAATTTGATGGTTGTATAGCAATATTTATGTATATTTTCCTCAAAACACAGTTAATAACAGTAATTCATATCATTTGGCCTTGCTTTTTATAGATAGTTATATGAGTAGATAGTTGTTATCATAGCTATTATTTATATATTTTTTTTTTACAGTGGTAAAATTTCAATCTTTTTTTCCTATTGTGATGGTTTTCAGATTCATGGCAGAAAGTAGGCTTTTTCAGTTTGCATATTTCATACTCTGTAACATGGGATTCCTACTACTTTCTAGGAGAGCTCTCAAGGTACTCTGTTTCATTTTCCTTTCAACTTGTATAAATGCAACAATAAGGCAAAATTTTCAATTTATTTATATATGCTACTAACTCAGTTGAGATAGAATTTGTGATAAACTTTAGATCCCCATTTTGATATTAGGTGTTTTATCTTGATATTAGATATTTTTTCTTGATAGCATGTCTAATATAGGATTATTGTAAACCAAGATGTTGTGACTCTGTCCAATATGGTTATCTTTTTTGGCTAAATGGCTGGCATTATAACTTTGTCTATAACTTGATGGGTATAATCATGTATTAAAACATAGCTTAATTCATTTACCATGAAAATGGTTCTAAAACGATTTATAGGTTATGGATTCATTAAAGTCTTAAAGATGAAAGACATTGGTTAAAATTTTATAAAATGCCAAAGTGCTTAAAATACTTAAATAAAACCAAGACTCATCTCCAAGTATCTTCTCAACAATTCCTAACTGTTGCAATCACAACCTTCATGTAGACTTTGTCCCCATTGCAATTATGTATCAGACTAAGCTTGTCCCATTATTTAGTATATTGATCCTATCCCCATTGCCTAGTGATATATCAAAATAAGCTTGTCCCCATTGCTTTGTTTACTCAACAATTCATAACTTTCTTTGGGGATTCACATAACTCAATTGATGAAATAGGTGGGAAATTATGTCCATAACATGGAAACATTTTTGGAGGTCTTTCTATGGGATTCATAAATAGTTGGAAAGTTTCCCTTGTAAATCTAGCTACTGGTCCATTTATTGTTGGCTACATGAGGAGTTTAAAATTCACAGTATTGATTGCAAAACAACAAACCCCTACTTTCTATCCCTGAATTCCTTCTTATAGAAATGAAGGAGAAAAAAAAGCCTCAAGCCAGAAAGTACACATGTTAATATCCTATTTGACCACTATAACAAAGATTCTTCTTTTCAGTTACTCTACACTCCCAAGAGGTGGGGAAAATGTGTGAAAATAAAAGTGGTCTTCATTTGTCATTGGAGATCTGGTCCAATTTTTAAAAATCTATCTTCAAACAGTTACCTCAAAATTTGTGCCCATGCACTCAAAGTGAAAGAATGAAAGCATGAAAGAAACAAAAAAGAAATGAGAATGGATATGTCCATGTCTGCAACCTTGTCATCAATGCAACTTGAAGAAGATGCACTATATTTTCTATACTTTAGTAAAAATCCTAATCTATACTAAATCTAGGCTATGCAATGCAACTCCCACTTACCTTTTATTCATCATAGTTGTATACTTCAAATTTTCAAATCATCACCCTGCCACCTCATATTAATCCACCACTCCCTCCAGATATCTACCTTTTCATGTGAGGAATTCATCTTCAGTGGGCCAATTTAAATTCATGACTTCATCTACCCTTTCTCTATAAGGTGCATACTTGGTGACAATTTGGTTAGCTTCCTTATTGAATTATAGCAAGACAGTCTTTGCATGAGCTAACATATCCATATTTATCTTTAGTGTGTCCAATAACATTTTGACAAATTGTAACTACCCAATCTAAAATAACTTTATCGGTTTAATCTTTCCACTCGTGTAGGGTTTTATGCTATCATCATCCCTTAGAATGGATGGAAGGAGGCCATGATGTTATTCATGAAAGGACTTCACCAACTCTTTTATTTTGTTCTCCAATGATTCAATATTTCCCCTATAACCTTCAATCTTACCTACAAGAGTAATAGTGGGTTTAAACTTTTTAGGTAGAATGGAATCATTCCTAACTCCAATTGACATCAATATCAATTCCCTCATCCTAGCAATCCATATTTCCATCAATGGAATAGCTCTTTCCCTATCATTGTCAAAATTTCTAATAGCAGCCACCATGGATGAATAGCTATAGTGAATGCTATTCAATCTATTATTTACTCTTCTATTCAAATATTCCAATACTGCAGTGACAATCTCTATGTTGCTATTGAAAATCTCTGCATCATGATTATAACATTTATCTTTATATTTAGTTATCTACCTAAGCAACTCCTCCCTACTGATACCTTCTTCAGCTTGTGGACTTTCTGATGTACTAGGCTCAACTATTGAAATGGGCACACTTCCTATGTTGTATGGCACAATTTTCCATGAAGAACTTACTTAGTAGTAAATTTTGGGAGTACAACCTCTTGTGAAGTGGTGGGGGAGTCAACATTAGTCTCCTCAGGCTTTTCAAGTTGCAAACTTTGTGACTTATCTTCCAATAATGCTACATTTTTCTTCAACTACAAATTATTGTAATCCATCCTGAGCTTATCCTTTTTTGTGGTTACAAATTCTACAGTGGCCCTTGTGAATTGTGCAACATGAACTAGCATATCTGTTGCCTCTAGAGCCAATGTTTATGACACTCTTTTTATTATTAGGATGCCACTATAATTAGGTGTAGGCTCAACAATATCAAGCTTTCTTATACTTTGGGCTAGAGATCAGATAGCCAAGTCATCCCATTGTTCACTAAAAGAAGACCCTTGTAGTGCAATCACAACCTCTTCTTTTGTATCATAGAGCAGTCTATCACATCTCCTTATTGTATCGAAGGCTATAATAGAAGCTAAATCCCATTATGGAAGCAACAAAATACCACTATTTCTTACCAATTCTCGACCCTCTTTTGTAGTCATCTTTTGGAATTTAGCTCTCATCTCAATCAAGACCTTTGCTTGGATGGTGGTATCAGGCAGTTTTGGATGAAGGCTTCTTTCTATAGCCAATATGTTGACATCTTCATCTCTTTTAGCTTTGTATGAAAATTCCATAAAATCCCGAGACTTTAGAAATGAGTCATCATTTAAGAATTTTATACATTCTTTAACCCACATATCATCTTTGCCATTGAGCTTAGTGAGATCAGCTTTACTCAATCTCATACCTAATTGTTGTGTTACAATCGCTACTAGTGCAGTAGGTACACCTTCTTGAATTTCCTAATTTGATACCCAAATGTCATCATTAGAGTCTTCTTCAACATAATCCACTAGACCAGTCACTTCAAACTTTTTCTTTTTCAATTGTGGCTCTTTTGGTGATAATACACTAGGTTGTGGAGAATCAATATCCACAATTTTAGGTTTTTTTGGCCTTGGAAAAGATGGTGGTGGTACTTGTGGCATAGGAGAAGGAGTCTTGTGCTCCTCTTGTTGAGAGGGAGTAGGAGTTGCATCAACTTTCTTTTCCTTACTCTTTCTCCTTACAAAGAACTTTATTATTGGCTCATTAGGGGCTTGAGATGTAGATTTTTCTTCCATAATAGGGATTCCTTCTCCACTATATTCTTCTACAATGGGGTATTTCCCCTTATCCTTACTTATCACCCCTTTAGTTTCAAGGTGGCCCACTATTGTGTCAAAATTTTGGGATAAATGTTCCACCTTTTGCATTACATTTTCAATCTTTGGGAGAACCATGAAGTTAGGTTCTTCTATCTTTACCTTTCTTTGCATCTTATTGAAGGAAACCCACCTTGCTTTTCTTTTCTCTTTCTCCAAAAGGTTGAGCACATTTCTTATCACAACCTCCAGATACTAGAAAGTGTGCACAAATTTATAGCTCTTAGTCCTTTCTTTCAACTAGGCCATAAAACCTATTGCATAATATCTAATCCTCTCAACTTATCTATGCATGCAATAGGTCTTAAGTGTATCAATAATTTTATTCCAACCTCCTTTGGTCATCACAAAATCAAAAAAGCATGTGTGCAAGGGAAAGAATGTTCCTTTTCCTTGATTCAATAGATGTTTATTTTCTACACTTCCTAATTGCCACATCATCTCTAGGAAACCAATTCTCTCTGGCACAAATATTGGTAGTAGGTGAGGTGCAACCATGTGTGCCATAGAAAAATTGCCCCTTGTCATTTTCATGGCCTTTTAGGTCTTGTTTCATGGTGTTGGAACTGCGTTGCTCTAATTTTATGTTGTGACATGGCTTGAACATGCTTATTTAGGTACAAAAACTCAAAGAACAATGTATTGTGAAGGTGTTGTGAAGTTTTATAAGACATTTCTACATTCTTCTAGACTCTATTAATTACAATTCACATAAAAATCACCTTTTTATTCATTATCAAGTCCTATTTTGAAGTGTTGTAAAGTCTTGTAACAAGCTTTCATGCTTTTCTAGGCATAAGTTCACTATTTATCCCTTTCTCACGCTTTATTTGACCCCTTTTATGACCTCATATGTCTTAATTAAGGGTATATTTGAGTATTATCCCAACAAATAATATTAAATACAACATATTTCGTGACACTTGTTTTTAGGTCCTAGGTGGGACCCATTTGCCATGGGTGGAAAATGAGCCCCCCTTGGCCCCAAATTCAAAATATTTTAAATTTCCTTTCAAGATTTTATTCAAAATCACTTGATGTCGACCTGTGATGAGGTACAAACAAGTAACTAAGGAACAAGTGTGTATAAATAAGTGATTTTCACCTCATTTTACATCTCCTACAATCTCACTCATTCAAGCATTTTACAACATCCTTTTAAGCACTATTCAAGCACTTTGAAGCAACCATTGACATTACTTCAGAATTGTATCATCAAGGGTTTGGTAAGTTAATAGCAATTGCATGTTGTTAGTTTATCATTCCTTTGCATTTCATTATTTTGTTGAAGGTTTGATTAGCAAAAGTGGGGTTTGACAAAGGAAAACCCCTATTCACTAGGTGCTTCAAGTAAACTTAAGTCTATTTCAAGCTTGGAGAAGGTTTTCTATCCATTTTCTATAGAATTGACTTCGACAACCAAACAAGAAGACTTTCCAGATCTAGTGTTGCAGAGTTGTCTCTTGATTTTTTAGAAATTTGGGAGAGGATTGAGTCACCACCTATGGAAAATGAGTCCCACCTTAAGACTAGAAATCTGAATTTTGTCAAATTTTGGATCATGACAGATAGAAACTTGCTCCCGATAGTTTTTCATTGTGACGAGGACTACTTAGCCACCCTAGGCGAATGAGTCCCACTATGAAAAATCAGTAATTTCCATCAGCATCTGGAACACTCCAGAATCATTACACTTCATCTAGGTACACTCAGACTCATCCCTTTTCTTTTGTTTTGCATAATTTCTTCATTTACTTAATTGTTTGTATATCATAGTGTGTTTTCAAACATAGCTTTAATTTCACTTTTGCATTCATTTTCATTCATCTAGATCAATCAATTGCATTTATTTAACTTCATTTAGGTTAGACAACATCACACATAACATAAAATTGAATGAACCATTAGCATTTTTTGGCCTACTTCTCTCCTTTTAGGTGAAAAACCCTAGAAGAGTTAGAGAAGCCCTAGGAACCAAAAATTCAAGATGGTTCATTTTGGTGAGCTCAACATTTGAGCACTTTACATTTATAATTTCATATTGCATCCTATTTTTCATGTGCATTAACATTCAATTAGTACATTGTTTTGTTTTTTCATTTTAGAACATTTTATCTTGCATTAGTGAAAGTTTCATTTAGATTTATTTTTGCATTGCATCTCATTGGAAAAATAGAAAATCTACATTCTACATCATTGTTTGCATTTTGTAGGAAATTAAAATCATCTTCAAACTTTTCTAGCATTTGTCTGCATTTCTATTTTTTGTAGTTAGATCTCTATTACAGTTAGCAGCATTTCTATTATTTTCATTTCAAACTCTTAGATTAGTTTGCATTTGCATTCACCCCTCCTTAGTGGTACGTGCATGAGTGTTTGGTGCCCCATTAATAATATTTTGGTTAGATGAAGTTCTAGACTCATGGCTTCCCATGATAGCACTTCATTGTGGACCTTTGGATCTCAAGAGCTCCTACTCCTAGTATGGACAATGGTGCATTAGGCATTGATCATACCACTTCTATCCCTTCACCTTTCCATCCAATGAATGTTGAAAACAAAAGAAAATCTCTCCCTCAATACAAGGTCATTAGGTGCATTAGGAATTGACCATACCACTTCCACAACCTTTATTATCGACATCCATGCTCATACAAAAGGTGGAGCATTAGAATGTGGCATTGCATCTTGAGGACTATCATGCAAAGTTCTAGAACAGAGACTTGAAAATGAATGTGCAAAGGGTGCATCTATACACCTTATGAAGAATTGATGGACTATTGGTAAAGTATTGGAACAAGCTTGGAATTGGATCAATGCAATTGATGAGGTAGGCATCGAAAGGGTCAAATATTTTATACAAACTAATATTGTTCAAGTTTCCTAATTATGTGGATGCATATCTGCATGAAGCATCCACGATTCAAACTTGGAATGAAATCCATTTGGTTTAGAGCTTATTGGAATGCATTTGAGCTTAAAATGGATGATCAATGAGTAAAATAACCATCAAAGTAGCACCAAAGACCAGGAAAGACTTCATATTGAAAGACCATATTTCTAAGCTAGAGATAAATGTGGGTATAGGTGAAAATGCAAAGTGTAGCCAAGAAAAAAGAGAGTGAAAAAGGCTTTCATGGGAGAGAAAATAATTTTTCACTGCAAGGTAAAATAGAAGAGGAGGTGAAGTCTCTTATGTGCAGGGTATGTTTTCACTGTAAAATGATGAAGAATGAAGTCTTCTCGATAAGGGAATATTTTTTTGTTAGAGGGAAAATGTAGGAGGCATGAATCAGAGTACAAAATGGGGATTTTATTCAAGCGGTGGGTAGTTAAAGATGAAAGGGAGAAATGATTCTAGGTGTCTTCCATAGATTGATGTCTTCCATAGATTGATTTTATCACGAATTCTTCCTCTTCTCATTCTCATTTTTTCTCATTTGCACAGGTTCTGAAATGTTGGATTAGGAAGTAAGGTAGAATAGTATTGACTATGAGTCATAAACTGGAGTATGTAAATTGTAATAGCTGGATTTAATGAGCAATTTTTATCCAATTTGTGCAATAATATATTACTATTATGAAATTATCTCTAGATTTATAAGCTTTTAATAATATGAATTCAATATATCAAGGATGTTTGGAATTGTCATTGCAACTTTCCTTTCATTGTGTTGTTTGGCCATGGTTCTCTTTCAAGTAAAGAGTTAAATTAATTTGATCAGAAAACTATGATTTAGAGTGCATAAGTGGGATTAATTAGTAGAATTTTATGACAAATGAGTGGATTGGTTAATGCAAGGCATTAACATATTTTAAATCTAGGGTATGTGTAGGATCATGATGGGCCAAAAAGTGGCAATATGATGGGTATGTGGCTGATGACTTTTTTTTAATCCAAAATTGATGAAATGAAAAGGGTTTTTAAAGGAGATCATCAACTTTCCACCAATATAAATTATGATTTACTTTGAATTTAATAAAAAAATATTATTCATTTTCTATTTGAATTATGACTAAAGCCCTGATTGATAGGTTGATTGAAAAACATCTATAGCTTTCAAATGGTATCACATTTTTGAATCTGAAACATATGTCACATTATATGCTTCGCATACTATAGGATTTAAAAACAAAACTGAATTTCAAGAAGTTTTGACCAAGTTAAGGTGGTCAGACACACAAGTTTTTTATACTTTTTAAAGGTTGTAATAAAAAATTCATAATTAGTTATTTACTTGGAAAAAATATATATATATATATGTCACATCCATACATGAGTCCTCTACTTATATCTAAAAGATCTTATAAAAAAAATATTATTGTTTTATTGTGGTTAAGGTGGTCAGATAGACACCTTCTTTTTTCCCTAAAATTTAAGTACTACTACATTGAAATTTCAAATTTTCACCAAATAGATTTTATTTCTTTTAAAATAAACCTAGTAGTTTAGAAAGTGCATTCAATTTTCTAGAGATTCCATTCTTATATATTTTTGAAATAATATAGATAACTTATTCAAATTTTTACGTCGAGTTTCCTAACTCTATTTTTTCTAAATTTTTTGCCACTTAAGGGCTTGTTTTTTCAATGATGATCCTGAACATAACCTCTATTGTTTGAACTTCATTTGTTGATAAGATCTCTATTGCAATTTTATATTTGACTCCATGGCCCATGATTAGGCACTGATCTATTGCAAAGCCTAGGACATTTTCAGAAACAACTCAAGTCATATTAAATCTCTGTAACTTTTTCTTAGTTGTTTACATTATCTTTGTTCTTTGTATGTTCATGCAGTTTGAAATATTATAGATGCTAAATTTGAGAGAATTCCAGATCTATTAACCCTTTATGTGTTTGAGATGAAGATATCTAAGTTATGTGTTCTCAACAATGTTCAATGCAAATGGGATTATTCTTGAACCTGGTAGAATTTGGAATACCCATCACTCATATGTCTGAGAACTATCCACTTGCATAGGTCTATAGTTTGTTGCTTAGCACAAGTTTATCATATTCTTGGACCTATAATTAGGAATAGCCTCCTGAGCCCTATGGAGCTCAAAGTGCAAAAGGATTTCATAGCCTTGTTCGTTGGCTTTCCTTGTCTTCAATACATTGATACTGTAGATTCCTTGTCCTAAATATTTAATCCCTTGGTTTAGGTAATGTGTTTCTCCTTAGGATTGAAGGTTGCAATAAAAAGAACCAATAGATTGGTGACTCCACTAGGGGGAACTTTGGAATTTGGTTTCAAAATTTATTGTTAACAATTCATTAAAATCTTGAAATATTATTTGTAACCAAAGGTTGGAAATTGTGGAGTCTTATTTTCCCATCCAAGTCACTAAAAAATTGGAAACTTTACTAGGGAGAAATAGAGGAGTATTTGTTTGCATAGAGTCAAGAATTTGGCAAATTTGGACATCTAGTTTAGATATTGAAGTTTTGAGACTTGGAAGTTATTTTGTTGCAGAAACTTTAAGTGAATTTATGTGTGACTCTATAGTTGGAGAAGAACCATAATGAAATATATCATTGAAAGAGATCCATACTACTTGAAGTTTAGTCCTCTATGAAGAGAGGTGTAAATTCTCTCTAAAGAACTGTTGAAGATGTGAAGAGAGTTCCAGATCTACAAAAATTTTAGTCAAGAAGAAAGGTTAGCAGTTGCTACAAGTTTCTAGGTATTATCATAAATTTGAAGAAAGTATTATTATGTTTGAAAGTAGTTTATGAGAAGTATTCAAGACTTAAGATAATAAATGGTTCCCTACTAGGTGAGATACCACTAAGAAAGGGAAAGGATAGCAATATACTGAATTTTCATACTTTTGTGATAAAAGTTGCAGTTAGCATTATGTATAAGTATGCTTGTTTTGCTTAGAGCTACTCAAAGTGAATAGACCTTAAACATAGTTGAAACTAGATGTCATAATTTGTAAAGGATTTATGGTCATATGTTGTATAAGGAAGCTAGGAACTATGTTTATAATAGTCGCATTACTCTGAATTTTTTTGAAAAGGCATATCAAAGTGCATCAATATATGCATCCTTGTATGGTTCCTAGTGTAACCATGGTTTGTGATCAGCCCATGTTAAGTTTTCAAAGAATTTTTAACACTAAAAATATAGATACATCAATTTTAGTGGCATTAATGGTTACCCAAATGTCATTTCATCTAAAATCAGAGATAAAATACCAAAATTCAATGGTACAAAGTGTAAATCAACAAGTAGGCATTTGGAAAAATTCAATAATTTAATGGATGACTATGAGGTAGATCATGAGGATGTGATCATGAGGCTATTTGTTTAGTCTATAAAAGGAGATGCAAGAGATTGATTCTCTTATTTTTTTGCATGCTCTGTCTACTCTTGGAGTGAGTTCAAAGAAATGTTCATGGAGCAATTTGGTTAACCTGAAATTTTCTAAAACATTGGGGGATATTCCTGAGGTTATGAGACTAAGTGATGCAGTCTATTTAGTTGTTTATTTGGGAGCTTTTGATAATGATATGAGCTATTTTTTGAGTTGTGTACACACTTGAAGATGACCCTAACCCAAATAGTTGTTTGAACATTGAGAAGAAAAAGGAGAATCCTTTGACAACATTAACACAAACTATACAAGTAGAAACCGTGCAACAAAAAGATAAAGAAAAACACATTGAAGAAGTCACAAAGCTATTAGAAAATGATTGGGGTTCCTTGGACTTCAAACCTACATTCATGGGAGAATACAAGATCATAAACAAAGACTCTAAAAAAGGAAAATAAAAAGTGTTAATGTTAACACAAAACTTAGATGACCCTTTGAAAGAATCCACCTCAACCACTTTAGAAGAAGAAGCAAATTATGTGGCAAATTTCAATGAGATAGACTATCAACAACCACTAAATCCTAAAGAGATGAAATAACTTTATGGAAAGGTTTATGAAATGATGAAACAACTTGGATATAGTGGAAAAGGATATGGTGCTAGAGAGCAAGGTATATGTGTCCCTATAGAGCCTAACATGCAAGAAAAAAACCCATGGTCTTGGTTATTGTCCTCTAATAGAAATAAAGCCATCAAGCAATCCTTCACTTAATATCAACACTCTAACAAAAGATTCCTCTAAGCCAAATTTAACAGTAGTGTATCCTAAATTGATAGACACTAGCGGTCTTGATTATTATCCTTTGAAATAAATGAAATAAACAAAGAGATCTTCACTTAATGTCAATGTCATCACACAAAACACAAATGATTTGAATTCAATAAAATTTAAAACCTTCCTTTAAAGAAGAAATCATAACCTCACAATCTAAAGAGTCTTATGTGGGTATAACAACTACTACTAAGCACAAGATATCTTTGTCACAAAATAAAGAACCACTTTATACCTTTGATCAAGAGAGAATCTTGTTGAGACACCTCTGAGATCGTTCAATATCCCTCCCTCCAAGAACATGAAATAAATTTTACTACAAGAATTAATTTTGTGCATATCATAGAATTCACAGTCATTCTACTAATGGTTGTAAAGCTTTGAGTCATACAATTCAACATCTCAAGGATCGTGGTGCTCTTCCTTGTGTTGAAGCACCTAGTTCCTTTAATTAACACTTACTTTCATCCTATTCAGCTCACCCTTGTCTTGCACTAAGTGGGGGAAAGGGTTTAGGTATCCTTGTCCTCGTATGTCACTTGTCGTTGTCTCTTTTGGCTAGCTAACCACCTTTCATGACCATGAAAGAGCAAGCTTGGGATGTGAACGATGTGCCTTAAGTTGGCTCACATGTGGCATACTCATTCATGATGTAGTTCAATTCAAAAACATATGGCTTGGCATACGGATTTCTGAATAGGCTCTCATGTCTTCTTCTACTTTAAAGCAATTTCTCATAGCAATGGTGTTAGCAACTGCTTTAAAGTAGGGGCATACATCAACATTCATGTTTCATTACATGATTTTCTTTCTTCCTGTGATGCATTCTTTTCTTGGTGGTGTCACTGGGTTTGATTTCCTCTAAGAGTGTGATTTCTTTGACTTGTCCTCTCTTGGAGACATTAGGTACAATGTTCCCTAAGATGAGACCTTGCAAGAACTAAGCAAAATCCCTTTGAACATCCCTCTTTCTTGTTGCATTTTATTTTTCTTTTTGTACCTTATTAAATTCATGGAGGTATGTCTTTGATATGGTCCCTTGGGGCTCACCTAGTGAACAAAGAGCTTCACTAGCCCTTGTAAGCATGAATTTTCTTTTTTTCTTTAACATATTCATGGGGTTATGAATTTGATATGGACCTCTTGGGGCTCACCTAGTGAACAACTAGCTTCACTAGCCCTTGTGAGCATGCATTTTATTTTCATACTGGACAATGTGTTCCACTTGTTAACCTCTTTTGGACAAAAAACCTAGACCTAGTCCATAGCATGTTGGATAGCCAGTCGAAGCTTGATCCATTGCATTTTTCCTTTTTTCCTTTTTTATTTTATTTTTCTATCTTTGATGGTGTATGCTTGTGATCTAGTTATGGCTTCATATATTACTCATGTGTGTGTTCCTTTGTGCCTATGTTGGTATGTCATAGGATCTTGATCTTGGGGGCTTGGCCACCCTCTTTACTATTGTCATCCTGTCTTACTCACATTTGTACATTTGAACCCCTCTTGATTGCATGGTTGGCTACTTTAGTGTGAGTCTGAGGCAAGTTCATCCTCTCACTACAGGGGGGCTAAATGTAGTGTAGGAAAATGCATACCCTTTCATTTTCACACTTTTTTGGGCTTGTCTTGCTTTATTTATCCTTATTTATGTCTTAATTGGTCCTATTTTGCATCCACAAGCCTAATAAATTGTATCTTTTTTGGCTAATCCTGACAAACATCAAAGGGGAAATGATAATTTAATGATTTTCGCTGAGTCCCTAATTTTTGGACTGTGACTAAGACACCACCTAGGGCGTCTTTGTCCTCCAATGGTCTTGGGACCATAATTTCAAAGGCACCTTAAATGTGCCCCTTTTTGGAGTCAGTGCCCCGAGTTTCATGCCTTGGGACTAAGATGCCACCTAGTGCATCTTTGTCCTCCTTAGGTTATTTTTGGGATTTAATTTCAAATCTTGGTAGGATTTAGCATCCTTTAATTAATGATTCCATTTTTCATCTTGTTGTGGTGTAATTTTAGGATAGGGTATGTGCAAGATCATGATGGGCCAAAAAGTGGTGATATGATGGGTATGTGTAGGGTATGTGGTTGATGACATTTTTTTACCCAAAATTGATGAAATGAAAAGGGTTTTTAAAGGAGATTCTCAAATTTCCACCAATATAAATTATGTTTTACTTTGAATTTAATAAATAATTATTATTCATTTTCTATTTGAATTATGACTAAATTCCTAATTGATAGGCTAATTGAAAACATTTATAGCTTTCAAATGGTATCACATTTTTTGAATCCAAAACATGCATCACATTCTATGCTTCACATACTATAGGATTAAAAATAAATTGAATTTCATGAAATTTTGACCAAGTTAAGGTGGTCGGACATATGAGTTTTATATTTTTTAAAATTTGTAATAAAAAATTATAATTAATTATTTACTTGAAAAAAAATTACAAAAAATATGCATCACATCGGGACATGAGTCCTCTACTTATATCTAAAATATTATAAAAAAATATTATCATTTTATTGTGGTTAGGGGTGATACACCTACTTCTTATTTTTCCTAAAATTTAAGTACTTGCATTGAAATTTTAATGTTTCACCAAATAGATTTTTTTTAAATAAACCTAGTAGTTTAGAAACTACATTCAATTTGCTAAAAATTCTATTCTTACATTTTTTTAAAATAATATAGATGACTCTGATTTTTTTGAATTTTTTGCCACTTAAGGGCCTATTTTTTTATGATGATCCTGCACATACCTGATATTAAGCATAGATAAGTATAAATACAAGGTTCTTTCACTCATTTTATCATCCAAGAAATCAATAATTTTGTGAGAGCATTCCTAATAGCATAATTGAGTTCACAACAACATTCAAGAGTAGTTCATCAAGCATTTGGAGCCATAATCAAGATTCAAGAATCATATCAAGGATATTCTTGTATCATGTGTGTTTTTGAGCTAAAATTTGTGATGTAGGCTTTTGATTCAAGCAAGCATTTCAAGTCAAGATCTATCAAGAATTCATTCTATTCAAGATCTACATTCAAGCTAGTCATTTCACACAAGTTTACAAATTTCATAACAAGGGTTTGTTGAGTTGCAACATAACACTTTGTTCATTCATCATTTCCCTTCATTATTCCATTTCATTCTAAGGTTTAATTACCAACAAGGGTTTTGACCAATGAAAATCCCCATTTACTAACAATCAACAAGTTTTTCCTCACGTGTGTGCTTGTGTTTCCAAATTTAGGTTGGAGATCATTTGAAGTGCCAAGTTGTAAAGTTGCAAAGTTGTCTTGCACAGTTCTCATCTTCATGGAAACTCACCTACAGGCCAGATCTAGAAGTTTCAGAACTTGAGATCTGAGGAGAAGGAAGTGTAGACATTGAGCCTCAAGATCACATTTAAAGATTTTAGAAATTCAGATTGGGACTAAGTTTGTAGTAAGGGTGTCTTAGTCTGAGTTCTAGAGGTATTTTTTAGAGATTATTTTTTATTTTGTTTTGACATTCGAAGATTCCACATTTCCCCCGAAAAATAGCAACAAGACTAATACAATAGTAAGAGTGTCTTGGTCCTCCTAGACATATTTTGACAACATTTTTGCATTTCCAAAATTCTCATCACATTTCTAGACTTCCCAAGTACACATATCCTAACTTGTTGTTTCTTAATTTCATCATGTGCACTCATTATTTGGCTTGCATTACTAGGTTTTGTGAGTTGAATTTTAAATTATCTTTTCCAAGATTTTGCTTGGTGGTGAATCCCTTGAAGCTTAAAGAACTCTCTCCTAGGTCTTCCTTGTTGAGAATTGAGTCACCTTTGGGGTTGATAGTCAATCCCATTTGGGACCCTAGGACATATTTGAGTGACAATTGGAGAAGTGCAGTGTTCTATGACCTATGCCATAAAGCATTCCCATTTCCCCTATTAATCATATATATAAGAATGTACAAATGTGAAGTAAATGCATATATATATATATATACATTTGTTTATATTCCTGTGAATGGTAATCCTAGTCCAATATGAAAGTTAGGAACAACATTTCTCATGAAATTCATTTGAAACATGAAAACAAGAAATAAGTGAAGAAAATAAGTAGAAAAGCTATTAAATCCTATTTTAATGTCCAAACTCTCAATCCCATGGGGAAATTGGTGCCATTTTGATGTGGAAAATGGCCATTTCCCAATTCCTTGCAAGCTTGATGATCAATGGTGAAGATTTGATACTCCTTGATGAAATTTCTCCATAACCTAGCTATGAAATTATGAAAACAGATGAAAATAGATGAACTTGATTCAAAACATGAAAGATGATAACTTTGCACAAGCTATGGATGAAAATGCCTAAGATTGTGGATGAGCTTGTGGATACAAAATCAATATGAGAGCCTTCTATTTATAGAAGAGAATGATGGAGGATGAGGAAAAATGGATGAATGTGGAACCAAACACCAACCAATAGCACAATACCACTTGTCAACATGTGAGTGGACAAAGGTGGAGCACATTTGGATGAATGTGCACATTAATACAATTAGGTGGAAATTAAAAATTAGAGAAATGACAAGTTGGAGGGAGAGAAGAAATGAATTAAATGGCACTTGGTTCAAGAAAAGGACATGTAAGAGGCCTTTAATGCTTTGTTGGATGGACAAGTACTTTTGGAGGGAGATTTCAAATTCTAGGAATATTCGATCCTTTGATGCCTTTTTGAATGAAAAAGGAAGATTTATAAATTAATTAAATTGATTTTCATGGGAAACTTGCAAAATATAGAGAATTTGGTGGAATAAGATTAGGATTAATCAGGATTTGATTAATTTAAAAGGAGATTAGCTAATGTGAGAATTTTATTTAGATCTTAGGATTTAAATAAACCAACATGAAAGGAATAATGATTTTAGACTTAATTAAATAAGGTTTGATTTATTTAATTAAAGAGGATGATGTTAGAATTAATCAAATAAATGTTAATTTATTTAGTTAAGGGAGATGACTTTAGATATTAATTAAATAAACTAAATTATTTAATTAAAAGAGGGACTATAGGATTAATTAAACAAAATGATTTATTTAATTAAGAGATGAAATATGATGAATTTAATCAAATAAAGATTACTCAATTAAATTGATTAGTAAAGGAGATGATTTAGGATGAACTGGTGTTAGTAAAATCAGGATCAGGTGTATGAGATCAATCGGTATATTTTTTGTGTCTACATTTTGCCCCTCTTTGAAGAAATGTACCTACTGCATTGGTTTAAAGAATAAACTTGTTGAGATCAAAATTCAAACATTTTTTTTATTTTTTTGAATGCCTCACTACTGCTCCAATGAATGAATTATGCTGGTATACTACCCCCTTGAGACATCAAATGAAAATTTGTATTTTTGGGTGATCTCGTGAAAAAAGAGGACAAGCTACCCAATGGGTCTAGAAAGACTCTAGGATGCCAAAAATGTGCCAAAACATGAAAAATCGATGCAAAATGAGCCTCGATTGGATGAAAATGGGATCGCAGGTCTAAAACCCTAGGTTGATGGCTAAATAGGGTCAAAAAATCCTAATTTTCATGCTTAAATAGCCCTCAAGGAGTCACTTTCAATTCATTTGCACATTCAACCCTTAGGGATTTAAACATTTTGAGCTCTAACCCTTGTTCAAGATGGCGCAAAGAGTTCTTCCATGACACATTTTAGAGCAAGTGTGAGTGTACCTGTGACTACCAGGCACAGGACCATCGATATGTGACCTTACCTCACCTTGTTTTCTCGATCTTCATCCAAATTAATTAGGGTCCAAAAGTAAAACTATTCAGTGACGTTGTTTGGCATCACTAACAAGGTATAATTGGTACTGTGCGGCCTTAAATTGCACTGCATTTGAGTCCTATGATATAACGCCGCGGTTTGGTAATTAAGGGTCAAACTCCAAATGGTGACGCATATGCAAGTAGCACCGCCATGGTCATTTAGGAGATTAGAGTTTAGAGTCAAATAAAAGTGTAGTCAAATTACGCCACCGCGATAAAGTTTCTAATTTAGAGGCTTCCAGCAGTGCAGTTTGGAGCTTTCAAATAGTGACGCAATTGTAAACAATGATGCCTTTGTTGTTTCGATCATGAAAACTTGAAACGGGATCCAATTTTTTTTGAAACCTAATGTTGTGGCTTTACTGGTGTAGGAGGATGCAGAGTTAATACATTCACATGAGCATAGGTACTAAATTCTTAGCAGACTGACTAGCTTGCATGAGCTACTCTAGGAGCACCTTGGGGTGATAGGGTTATGGTACATCGCATATGCTCCTTCCATCAAGACACATTTCAGCATGATGACCACACTGGTAGAGCAATGGCACAGTGAAATGTCATCGTTTCACTTCCCTACAAGTGAGGTGAATGTCACGCTAGAGGAAATTTGGCATATTCTTCATTTTCCCATCCATGGAGAGTGGGTCATCTATGACATGGATGCCAGGACAGATGCTTGTTATGAGGTTATGGGACTGGATGATATTATTTTTCCTAAGGGTCAGATCAAGCTGGAGCAGTACAAAGGTCAGGTATCGACCTTTCGATTGATTATTGTGGCATTCATTTCAGTACTTATAGCTCTAGATTGGTGGGGTAGGTACTTCAGTCCGGGATGGAGTCTAGCTTAGGAGTAGATGCTCCACATGAGGGAGTGCTTTGCATGGGGACCAGTGATGTTGGCCTCACTCTATCATGATTTGCATGAGTTCACCTACTGTGATAGCAGGGCCATTAGGGCCAAAGTTACTCTCCTTCATTTTTGGGCTTGGGAACTCATTGGTTTACTTTTCCCATGAGTTATAGTTTTTGATGTGGAGCTAGATGATCTAGTGGTCTAGAGATATAGAGGTGGTTTGACTTGTATCCATACAGGAGTAGCTGGCATCCCTCACTGGAGGAGGGTGATTAACGAGATGACCATCTTCAGATAGAGGCCTTAGCTTAGGATGATCTCTTGGTATGATGACATACAACAATTATTCTTTGCGAAGTAGGAAAAACTTATGCAAGGTAGAGAGCATACTATGATCGAGTGTTACTTGCCAAATCAGGTGGCTAGGCAATTTGGAGATACACATGATAGACCTCATGAATAGTACATGGCCATATTTGCTCGTACTATGAGGGAGACTACATGGGGTCAGACAATCCCTCCAGATGATATAGTTGATATCTTCAAATAGCTCGTTGCCAAGCCATGGCCATATGATTAGGGGAAGGAAAACCCAAGAACCACATAGGCATAGCATGATTGGTTCATGCCACTAGTTAGATTGACAGTACTAGGAGTAGCTTTACCATGGTGGAGACCCTAAGGCCGAATAGGAAGGTGAGGGTAGGGGCAAGGAGGCCAAGGAGATGAGGATGGATATGGGGATAGAGGTAGAGGAGTGGATTGAGGAGTAGTTGGACCACCTCCAGACCAGTGAGGGAAAAGGGATGGATAGAGAAACCAATAGAGAGAGGGGGATCCATAGAGAGATGCCCCAAGGGACCCACAATAGCCTTTGAGAGATCAAAAACAACCACCACTCCTGCTTCCACCACCACAACCATATCAGATGGATGCACAGATCCAACAACTCAGGCACAGGTTGCTACACTCACAACTAAGAGGGATCAGGCCTGAGTAGAGCGGGATTAGGTTGTGCAACAAAGATAGGTTGCAAAGCTTTAGTTAGCATAGGAGGTGGGGCACTAATAGCAGCTTGAGAGTATGATAGCTACACCCTAGGGCAAGACAATCTTGGTATGCATGTACCAAGATCCAGTGAGAGAGGAAGAACTTACTATAGAGTACACCATCATTAGGTAGTGCCTCGAGTAGCCTGGGTGCCAGATTTCTCATAGCATATAGGGAAGAGGTAGGATCAGCCCGAGTGAAAGCCAGGCAAGGGGAGCAACCATCAGGGCTAGCTCACATTTTTTATTAGATACATCATTCTTTTTGAGATCCATGACTCTATTTTTGATAGCCCCATGGGCATTTGTATACATTGATTGATACATACACATTTGATCCTGATTCTTTGTACTGTGACAATTGTATTATTCTTATGATATATGATATGATCAATTTGATCTGATATATGATGTGTCCAATTCTATTTATGCATGGATAGATTTATTTACTTTTCTAGATGCGATGTTCTATATGTGATACGATGATATGATATGAGTTTATTTTATGTGATGTGATGCAGTGATTATGTAGATGGATGGATGGATGCATGTATTTATTTTTTCAGTATCACTTCCATGTACTTTATATGATGATCACATATGGATGCAAATGTTAATGTTTTTCAAATGATTTAAAATGCTTAGACTAACAAATATATATGGATGATGATGTTATATACTATGATTATGAGATGTATGAGATGCTATTTTTATTTTTTTTAGTACCTTTTCCAATATATATGGATGACATGATGATGCATGTAATATGATGTGATCATGCTTTTATTATGACACCTATGTGATGATGCAAATGGATAATATGATGATGCTTATGTGATGATGAAAATGAATGATATGATGATGCCTTATGATATGTGACGATGTAAACTGATGATATGATGATGCCTTATGATATGTGACAATGCAAATGGATGATATGATGATGCCTTATGATATGATAATACTTTCATGATTATGCAATGGATGTAAATGTGTGGTTTATGAGATGTTCTTAGAATAACCAATCTATATTATGCAATGATGAAATGCAATGCATGTGAGATGATTAATATTTCCTATATGATATGTCATGATATGCATTATGTTGATGGTTTGTGGATGCAGGATGGATGCATTAATGAGGCTTTTGATTAACTATCATGGTACCATGTTAGCACAGAAATAAGATAGAAGAAATAAAATCCAACAAGCCTACCTTATTAGAGATAATGATGATAATGATTCACTTATCAGGAATTGGTATTTTAAAAGGGATATTTACCTTATGTTTGATAACACACATAGGCACGATGCATCAAGATATAAAGAACCAGGATGGTGTTCCACCTAGTGTGATGGACTTTGACTTGACAATCAGATAGGAGTACTCCTATTCACACCTCACATACAAAACCTTATTCAAAATGTAGTTTAGATATTCCAAACATCTTGGACCAAAACATAGAAAGGGAAGCTTTCCTATGTATCAACAAGACACCTAAAAACCTTCCCTACATCCAAACAAAGCATGCATGACCAAGGTTATATTACAAGAATATCCAAAAAGCACAACACATAAAAAGATATTGATCATTTCCCCATTCCTTTCTCTCTAAATCCTTTTATTTTGGACATCATCGAGAGGTCATCAAAATGAGTGCAATAAGATAAGTCAAAAGACAAAGATCAAGCAAACAAACAAGCTAATGTTCTTCAATACCACTAGCAAAGACTAAACTATGGTGATTCTTGATGTTGATGTCCATTGTAGGAAGGATGCATCCTAGGACATGATTTTATTAGATGATCTGAGATTGATTGGATGATAGGCTATTAATACCAAGAGTTGACCAACCTTTTTACCTACTAACCTAGACTTGAGACTTTGACATTTGAGTTTTCACTTGTAACCTGCTAAACTTGTTTTTGACTATTTCACCAAAGGTTAAGGATGATGATTGATTTATTATGATCGAAAGTTTATTGTGGGTGAAAGTGAGATGGGATGGATGGATTTTTTCAAATATTTGGATTTTTTTGGTATTTTTGAAATGTTTTGAGGTTGTTTTTGGTATTTTCAAGATGTTTTACAAATGTTTTGATTTTCCAATTTTCTAATGTTTTATAAATTTTTCGAGGGCTGATCAATAGATTATCCTTGCCTATGTTATACATGCAAAGACCACATAGTTCGACTAACACAAACTCGATTATTGATGAGACATGAACAAATGGATTGACAATTTATTATGACAGACTCCTAGACGACTAACCTAAGTGTCTCGGGGGGGATCGAAGATCAACCTTGCCTATGTTCGGATCTAAGATACTCGTAGTTCAATAAGATGACTCTATTTTTGACCTTTTTCTGACATTTTGACCTATTTTTGGATTTTTTGAATGTTTTTGGATTTTTGGATTTTTTTATGTTTTTAGATTTTTTGATTTAGGGAAGACTTAAGAATATACACAAATCCAACCCGATGAGACCATGCCCCCAATGTGATGAAATAGACTACTCCGATATAGGCATGAAAAACTAACCTTAAGAATGGGTTGAGTAGTACTAGGAGGGATCATGACACAAACACAAGATCAAGCTATGATACGAATGCAAACGGGTGATGGATCAGTGTGATGGAAATGTGATCAATGGATGATGTAGAATGAGCCATGGAGATCCTTTGTGGATGTAAAGTGTTTATTTACACAAGGTGCCTATTTTCCATGTTTTCACCAAGGTACTTTCCCAAAGTGCCACTAAAGTGGTTTTCACTAGAGGACAATTTTTTTCTTAACTATTTTTTATCCTTTTTCTGATTCTTTTGGGCTTTTATGTTTTTTGATTTTTTTGCATTTTTGGTTTTATACCTTGAAGGATTAGGCATAAAAACTTTTGAGATGGGAGCTATTCATGGGTTCCTATAGAGGTTCCCCTTCTGGTGTTGATAACTGATATGCCCTTGACTTGTATCTCGCTATGATGACAAAGGGTCCCAACCAATTGGGTTCAAACTTTCCTTTGCTATCTAGATTTGGAACATTCTTCTAATTCTCCTTCAGCACAAGATCTCTGACTTGGATGACTCAACTCCTAATCTTCTTGTTGTAGCTCCATTTGAGTTAGTTTTGGTAGACTTGTAAATGGTTTGAGGAATCCATTCACCGCTCACCCAGTAGTTCCAGCTCGTTTAATCTTGACACTCGGTATTCTTTATCTGTGATGAGATTTTGCAATGATATTCTAAGGGATGGGAGCTTGATCTCAATGGGGAGTATGGCTTTTGATCCATAGACCAGGGAGAATGGGGTGGCACCTTTTGGTGTGTGGATGCTTGTTCGATAGTCCCATAGGGTGAGATTCAATTGGAGATGCCAGTCACGACTAGTGCCATTGACTATTTTCTTAAGAATTTTTAGGATGGTCTTATTTGTAGCATCAGCTTGGCCATTTCCTTAGGGATAGTACGGACTGGAAAAGCGATGTTGGATTTTGAACTTTTTCCATAGGTCGCAAATATCCTATTTTTTGAAAGGTGTCCCATTATCTGAGATAAAGGGTTGAGGGACTCCATAGCAGAAAATTAGGTAGTTCAAGATGAACTTGGATATCTGCTTTCCTGTGATATAGTTCATGGTAATGGCTTCCACCCACTTCGTGAAGTACTTAGTAGCAGTGATGATGAAATTATGTCCACTAAATGAGGTAGGGGTAATTTTTCCAATGAGATCAATCCCCCACTATGAAAAGGGCCAAGGTGTTACAATTGGGCTGAGCTCCTGAGCTAGTGCATGGAGGAGATGCCCATGCTGTTAACCTTGCAAACACCTTTTGACATAATCGTGAGCCTCCCATTCCATTGTAGGCCAATAGTACCTAGTCCTCTGTAGTTTTTTAGCCAAGGTCATACCACTTGAATGTGAACCATAAATGTTGTTATGTACCTCGGTCAAGTTGTCAAATCTTCCTTAGTGTTTAGGAAACATAAAAGGGTCCCTTGAATGCTTCTACAGTATAGGGTATCTCCTAGGATGACAAAACGGGATGACTTTTTGAAAAAGGTTGTTTTGAGGTTCAGGGTTATATCTACGAGGACTCCTATTCTCAAGTAGGTGTATATATCATGATACTAGGGATCATCGAGAACATTGATTTCGCACACAAATTCAGACTCAGGTACCTTGAATGTTGGTATGAGAAGCTTCTCTATGAGTAATTCTTTCTTTGGGATGTTACATGTGATATCTAATAGTGATCCAATTGTAGCCATTGCATCTATTGCTTTGTTATGTGCTCTTGGTAGCTTCTCAAATGAGATATCAATGAAGAACTCCTTGAGGCTTTCCACCAATTTCTTGTATGGAGTCAACTTCTTGTCCTTTTTCTGATACTCATCATTTACTTGGTTGATTACGAGTTGTGATTCTCCATAGACCTTGAGTGCCATGATCTACCACTACAACACAATTCTTAGCCCTATGACAAGAACCTCATATTCTATGATGTTATTTGTGCAAGGGAATGATAGCTTGAATGATTTAGGTATACAATCCCCTTGTGGAGTGATGAAGAAGATTCCAACTCCTGAACCATGTTGTGTGTAGGATCCATCAAAGTACATTTTACAATGATCCGCCACACTTAGGTTGAAGATGGATTCATCAGGGAATTCTGATACAAGTGGGTTCTCTGAGTATATTGATGCTTCTACTAGTTGGTTTATAATTGCTTTTCCTTTGATGGCCTTGCATTCCACATACTCAATGTCATGCTCTATCAAGATCATAACCCATTTAGCTATCTTCCTTGTAAGTGTTGCTTTAGAAAGTAGATACTTTAGTAGGTCTATCTTTACGATGAGCTTTATTTGATGTGCTAGCATGTAATGACTAAATTTTTGTGTTGAAAATATGATTGCTAGACAAGATTTCTCAATGGATGTATAGTTTACCTCATATCCCAACATATTCTTGTAGATATAATAGATAGCTCTCTCTTTTATATTTTCATCATGCTATGCTAAAAGAGCACTGAGAGCTACTGTTGTTGCTAATATATATAGGATCAAGGGTTTACTTGGAATTGGTGGGATGAGAATTGGCAGTGTAAGTAAGTATTCCTTGATCTTGTTGAAGGATTGGTCACATTTCTCCTCCCACTTGTATGCTACCCCCTTGTGGAGTAGATGAGAGTATGAGACAACCTTGTCTGCTAGTTGCACTATGAATTGACAAATGGACTAGAGTCTTCCTTGTAGGCCTCTTAGTTGTTTCAATGTTTTTGGTGCCTCCATTTCATGGATTGATTTGACTTTGGCAAGGTCTACCTCAATTCCTCTCAAGGATACAATGCACCTTAGGAACTTGCCTAATTGTACCTTGACGACACACTTTTTTGGATTTAGTCAGACCTTGTACTTTTCTAGCCTATCAAAGATGGAGCTTAGAGCTGATATGTGATCTCGTCATTTCTTTGACTTGGCTAATATGTCATCCACACAATCTTCCATAGTTTTGTGGATCATATCATGAAAGATTAATTTCATGGCCCTTTGATAAGTTGCTCCTACATTTTTTAGCCCAAATGGCATCATATTCTAGCAATATGTCACCCATGGAAAAGTGAAAGTTGTTTTATGTTGGTCATCTTTTGCTATCATGATCTAGTTGTAACTTGAGAATCCATCCATCAATGATATCATCTCATGTCCTGCTATCATATCCACAATCATGTTAATGTTTGGAAGAGGGAAGACATACTTAGGACATGCTTTGTTTAGATCTTTGAAGTCTGTGCAGATGTAGATGCCCCAAGTGGGCTTGGAAACATCTACAAGATTGGAGACCCATTCTAGATAATCAATTGGTCATATGAAGCCTACATCTAGGATCTTTTGTAATTCCATTTTTACCAACAATGCTATCTAGGGATGCATTTTCCTTGGTTTTTATCTCACTGGCTTTGCTTCAGGATATACAACTAGGTGGTGGACCACAACTTTCAGATCAAGCCTAGGAATGTTGGCATAGGTCCATGCAAATTTTATCTTTCTTTCTTTTAGGAATGCAACCGGGAGTTCTTGCTCTTCTGTTAGAAGTGATTCTACATAGAAGATGATATGCGGTGTTTTCTCTATTTTCAGGTTGATTGGATTGCACTTCCCTTCTAAGACTACTAACTTCTCCTAATGAATGGAACTGAGAGGAAGATTGAATCCTTCATCCTCTAGCACCTTGGAGAGGTTTTCACTATTGGATGCATCCTTTATTTTTTCTATTTTTAGGTCAGAGAGTGCCACATTGTGGTTTTCACTCAAACACCTAGAGATTATTCTCAAATTTTCACTTTTGTGACTGAAGGATTCAATCATTTCCCCATAATAGGAATGTGTGTATAGTATGATGAAAAATCCAACTTTATGATCTCTATATGGTATTGTATCCCGCAATCCCATGAATTTTGAGAGCACCTCATCATTTTCAAATGTGTCCAAAACTGGTCATCCTCATTGGTCATAATTGATGAGTTGGGGATAGGCTAAGTTTATTTCATGGGTTTGACTGGTTGGATCAAAAGACAAGGTACTAATCATGAGAAGGGAGGAATCCTCAAAAATAATAGGAAAGTCTATTATAGGGTCCTCATCACTACTGCACATATCAGTTATGTCACAGGTAAAGTTATCTATGACTCAACCTATGGATATTGGTAATTAAAGGGAAAATGTTGATAGCTGAGGGGGAGTTTTGACCTTTCTACCAGAGGCACCTTTTCCAAGTATGGTCACCTTTGGAGGGGTACATCTGAGGCCAATATTTCTCATATGCTTCTCTAGAATGTGAGGAACTAGAAGACCATTGTCATTCTTTCATTTTTTTTGTTTCTATTATAACCCATACCAAGCATCATTTGTAATCCTTTGTTTCTCTCATCCATGGGAAGATCAGGCATGGGCCTTTCATCTTGGTATATTAAGCTTGATGTATTTTTCATCTACTATCTCCTGACTTAGATCTCCCCAACACCTAAATCTAGAATGGTCTACTCTGAAGGTTTAGGATGATGTTTCAGCTAGTTGAGGTTTCCCATGAAACCTAGGAAATTGTAGTAATTCTCCTATTACGAAGGAACTTTTCTTCATTTTATAATCCCCACACCCATTGTCTTGGATAATGACCTTTATTTCAGATATATCAGGGATGGAAAGTTTCTTTGTCTCAGAAGTGGAGTCCAAGGTAGTTGGGTCTACATATGGAGTTGTAGTGCCTTCCTCATTTTTTGGGACTTGGGGGATTTTATAGTGTTTTGCTTCCAAGTTCTTGTAGTAAGCAAAGGGTTTGGGATCACCATAGACCATGACCTTTTGATTTTGATATGGGAATTTGATGCATTGATGGAATGTTGATGTGATAACTTGCATCCCATGGATCCATGGATGCCCCAAGAGGATGTTATAAGGTAAATAAATTTCAAGAACCTGGCAAGTGGTTTCCATAATGGCTATCCCTACTTGAATAGGGAGCTGAATATTGCACTAAGATACTCTTTCCTGATCATCATATGCTCTAATTGTGATACCCTTAACCTTTTCAATGGCATCATCTAAGAATTCTAGATTCTTTATTAGTTTGAGCAATTAGATATTTAGACCTACACCCCCATCCACCAAGACCCTTTTGACTTTGTTTTTTATTCAAAACAAGACTTCAAGATGGAGTGCACAATTATGAAATGGTTGGGTAGGAAAGTCCTAGTCAAAGAATGTTAGGACATTCAAGGTAGTGACGTGTTCGACCATAGCTTGGAACTAGTTAGCATCAAGATCCATGGAGATAGTGGATGAAGCCAATGCTTCCTCTAGGATTTTTCTATGTGTGAGTGATATCTTCATCAACTCCATGATGGAGATGTGAGTGGGGATTATTTTCAATAGGTCCAAGACATTGTATCCATTAGAAAAAGATTTCAAATTTGAGGTGGATGTTCTAGGTGGTTGTGATGACCCAACAATGGTAACTTTTTTGCTGGGTGTGGTGACTCCACAATTAGGTTTCGCTCCCTTGATATTAGCAATAGTGACCCATTCATCTATGGATGTGACAACATGATCATACACATGGTTCACATTGGCATACTTCATATTTCCATGATTTTTCCCTTTGTTATGATCCGACATCAAATTTGTGTATATTTTAAGGTCTTGATTTCCAGCGGGTTGTTCAACATTTATGACCTCGTCATCGATGAGGTCTTGGATCAATTTTTTTAGCCTCATGTAACTAGCTATTGTACACCCCTTTATGTAAATCACAAAGGTGGTTCTCATTGTACAATGGTGGTTTCACTTGGGGCTCTTGATAATTCTCATAAGTGGGAATTTTGATGAGATTCTTGTTTACTAGTTTCTTCATGACTAATTCAATTGGTTCCCCAAGGGTTGTGTACTTTTTCCTAGGGGATATTTGTTTTGCAAAGGTGGCCCCACTTGATTATTCAGGTTTTTGACTTGATTATTGGGTGGTTGTTGTGATACCATGTTGGCTTGAGTGCTATCTTTATTGTTGCCTTGCAGTTGTTGGTACAATTGTGTGTTTTGTTTTAGAGCATTGATAATGACCTTGGCATTCACCACACCATCATTAGTGACGTTCTTATTTTTTTCCCACATGTGAGGTTTTTTATTATAGCTGGTGGATGGGCGGTTGTCTTGATGTTCTAGATATGTGGTTTTCCCCCCTTGTGCAATAGGGGCTTGTTTGATGTTGAGCACCTTGTGGATCAAATGGTTGTATGTGGCAATACATTGCATCTTGAGATGGAATGACAATGTTTTCTCAAGATTGACAATGATGGTGCAAATTTGTTGTTCCTCTGGCATGGTCCATTTGCTCCTGTTGACCTTTGATCGCCATCATTGCAAGAAGGAAGTGAATGATTCTCCCTTAGCTTTTTTGAGCATAGATAGTTCCTCTAGACTAACATCCATGCCAATGTTGAATGCATAATTTTTTATGAATGTGCCCACAATCTCTTAGAATTTTTTGATTCATGGAGGAAGGAAAGAGAACCATTCCATGGTAGGACCAATCAAACTTCAAGGGAATAGCCACATCAGATATGTATCATCATATGTGACCTCCATGCAATGTACTTGGAATTCCCTGATGTGATCTTTAGTGTTCCCCGTCCCATGATATTTGTCGAATTTAGGGATTTCAAACACCTTAGCAAATGGTACAATTGCAAGGCTCCCATGAATGGATAGGGACATAGCTTACTTGGTGTCTTTATTATTTCCCCTGATTGGAGATCGACCACTTGCTGTGAGAGAAATTTGATTTGTGTCATTACATCATTTTGTGGACTGGGAAGTGGAGTGAATGTGTTTTGAAGTGGCAAATTTGTTCGAGTGATAGGTGGAGTGTTGGATGTGTTAGTTGAAGTTTGTTACAAGCTCTATTGTTTGATCAAGGCTTGTTGATAGGCCTACATTTGTTGTTGTGCCAACAACGCTTGTTGTTGGTCTTGCTACTACTATTGCAACAACGCTTGTTGTTGGGCTAGTAATTGGCCTGCTTCTTGTTGTGATTGGTACTATTGTAGAGCTTGTTGATATTCATGTTGTTGGGCTACTTGCAGTTGTGCCTAGTATTGAGCTTGTAGTTGTTGAGCTTGATATTGGGCTTGAGCTTGAGCTTGTGCTTGTTGGGCTACTTATGCAACCTGGGAAGCCTATGCAGCTTGTATGACTTATGTAGCTTTAGCTGCTTGGGCTACTTGTGTAACTTGGACAGCTTGGGTGGCTTGTTGTTTTTGTAAAAAATAATGAGCTTGGGCAGCCTATTGTGCTTATTGTGCTTGGTGCACTTTTTGTGTGGCTTGAGCTGCTTGAGTAGCCTGCACTTGTTGAGAAACTTTTTATGCATCTTTTGTGTTTTGTGCTTGTTGAGCTTGGAACTACAAAAGTACCTTTTGATAGGATTTTTGAGCTACTTGCAACATGATGGTATATTGGTTGGATACATTTGGCCTTGGTGGTAGTGGTGATAGATTTAGAATGGTGTTTTTTGTTGTGATGAGGGGTGTCGTTGTATTGATGATAGGGATTTGTGTAGTGGATGGTGTGATTGATATGCTTGGTCCTTGAGAGACCATGTTTATGGATGGTGTAGTGATTTCTTGTGTTGCTTGGATGGTTGCCACCTATTTTTGCGATATCGATGGCAAGATTAGAGGATTTGATATGATCTTTTGATTTATGATTGAGGGGTTACTTTCATTCTATTGATTGATGGTTGGTAAAGGGGGGAGCCCTAAACCGAGGAGTGGTGTGGATGTTAATGGAAAAGGTGGAAGTGGTGGAAAAATGGGTGGTGTGTTCCCTTGAGGAAATGATGATGATGAAGGGTCAAAGATTCCCCCTTGTCCAAATAGCCCACCTTCTCCTTGTGAAGTCATAGGGAGAGAGGTTTGTGTGTTAAGAGGATATGTTGGTGTTGTGTGAAAAGAGGATGGGTCATTGGGGTCATGAAAGGTGAGCAGAAAATATCGGTGTAGTAGATTCAATGGGATGGATTGACCCAATATGGTATTTGCATCCAAGTCTAGGTTGTTCACAAGGGGATGTGTTTGGAGTGCATGAAGTAATGACTTCCCTTGTTGACAATTGGTTGAGTTGGCGTAATGAATGATGTGATTTGGGGGATGGTTTCATTGATGCTTTGAAATGGAGGTGTGGATGAGATTGGAGGCATAATCCCAAGAGATTTCTACACAAGAGTTCTCACATCATAGTCGGAAGGGAGTTCAACCCCTTCTTTGGAAAATTCTAGCATGTATTGCGAGGTATTAAGTTTCATCGTGGCATTAACTATTTTGTGAGTCTCAGGATTTTGGACCATTTCAATAATCTCATCTTGAGTCATCCCTAGAACATTGTTGGTGATGTCCTCCACTTGGACACCTTCCTCTTGAGAATCTTGTGTGAGTCCAGAGGAATATTGAGCATGGGATTGTTAGACCCAATGGAATTTATTTTGAGAGTGGTTTGACTCAAGTCACTCGAAGTGGATGTTTCTTTGTTCACTTCCATGTTCTTCTTGAGATCTAGTTTGGACCATAAAATGAGGATCAAATTTTAGGAATGGGATGTTGGTACGTGGTGATTGATCATGCTATATTGTACACCTGACATGTATTATTTTCGGGGTTCGAGGTTAGGCCAGGCCCCGAGTAGGGGTTTGGGGGTAGTAACCCCCAATAAAAAAAATCCCATTTTTTTGGTCATTATCGAAAAAGGAAAAATCACCAAAAAGGAAAAAAAATGACTTTGTAAAACCCTAATTCTAGAAGATTCTAAAAAGCTTGTTATAAGGGGTTGGGATGGGGGTTATAGTATGTAGAAAAATGCAATTATTTGCAAGACTATAATATGTTTTGCACTGGATAATAAAATCATCGAATGGCTACAATTTTTTGGATGTAGCCCGGCTTGGGTGAACCATGTTAAATTCTCTATGTTGTCTTGTTTCTCCTATAATTTTTTGTGTTTTATTTCTTTATTTTATTGATCAAATATACATTTAACTATTGGTTATCTTCCTTCTAACCCTAACAAATGGTATCAGAGCGAGTTGTGTTCGATTATCATCTGCAGGAAAGTCTCACAGTTGAGTGGAAGTCTCATGGTTAAGTGGGAGCAATGGCGGACAAGGGTAAATTGAAGGTAGATAAATTCAATGGGTAGAACTATCAATTATGGAAGATGCAAATGGAAGATTATCTCTATTAGAAGGATTTATGGAGGCCATTGGAAGGAATAGCCAAGAAACTGATAACAATGAGGGATGAGGAATGGAAAATTTTGGATAGAAAGGCACTAAGAGCCATTCATTTATGTCTGGGACAATCAGTGGCATTCAATATTGCAATGAAAAAGACAACTCAAGAGTTGATGGAAACCCTAGCGAAGTTCTATAAAAATCCTTCTGCTTTGAATAAGGTATTTCTTATGAAGCATTTATTTAATATGAAAATGGTAGAAGGTGGGTAAGTTATTGATCATTTAAATGAGTTTAATACGGTTACCAATCAATTAACTTCTGTAAATGTAAAATTTGATGAAGAAGTTAGGGCTCTTTTGATTCTATGTTCTTTTCCAGAAAGCCAAAATAGCTTGGTAATGGTTGTTAGCAATTCTATTTCCAGTTTGAATACATTGAAATTTGATGATGTTGTTAGTGTTATTTTGAGCGAGGACATTTGTAGGAAAAGCTCAGGTGGAACATTCACATCAGGTAGTGTTTTGAATGCAAAAAGCAGGGGTAGAACAAAGGAGAGATGAAACAATTATGGAAGTCATGGGAATTCATGAGGAAAATCAAAGGACAAAGGGTCCCAATCTAGAGACAAGAGGGATTGTTGGTACTGTGGTAAGCCGGGTCATTTAAAGAAAGATTTTTGGTCTCAGAAAAATACAAAGGAGACAAAAAGGAAGGAAATAAAGAGGAAAATGTGGTAAGTAATAAATTTGATGAGGATTTTTTGATTTTTTCCCTTGATAATGCTAATGATTCTTGGGTGTTAGATTCAAGGGCTTCATTTCATGCTATGCCCCATAGAAGTTATTTTCTTGATTATGTCCAAGGGAATTTGGGGTTGTTTATTTGGGAGATAATAAACCCTGTCAGATTGTTGGAAAGGGAAGAATCAAGATTAATTTGCAGAATGGGAATCATTGGCTACTATACAAGGTAAGGCACATTCCAAAGTTCAAAGGAAATTTAATTTCAGTAGGGAAACTAGATGATGAAGGTTGTGTTGTTACATTTAGTGATAAAAATTGGAAGGTTACAAAAGGTGCTTTAGTGGTAGAAAAAGGTGTGAATGTAGGCACCTTATATCTTTGTATAGGTCATGTTGTTTCTTCTACTTTAGCTATTGCAGATAAAAATCAATGTTCAAGAATAGTTGTTGTAGTTCAGCAGGCATAAAATCAAACAATTGCTATGGATTTTGAATCAGCACTGTGGCATAATAGACTTGGGAATATGAGTGCAAAAGGTATGAAAGTACTTCATTCAAAGAATATTTTACCAAGTCTGAAATGTGTTAATATGGATTTCTATGAAATTTGTGTGTATGGAAAACAAAAAAGAGTTATTTTTCTCAAGGATGGGAAGCAAAATAAAAATGAGAAATTAGAGATTGTGCATATGAATGTATGGGGACCAGCTCAATTATCTTCTCTCAGTGGCTCTCGGTACTATGTCACTTTTATTGATGATGCAACAATGAAGGTATGGATATATTTCCTTAGGTAGAAATCTAATGTATTTGAAACTTTTAAGAAATGGAGAAGCATGGTTGAGAATGAGACAGGTAAAAAGTTAAAATGTCTCATATTTGATAATGGTGGTGAGTATTGTAGAAAAGAGTTTGAAGACTATTGTTCCTCTAATGGTATTTGTAGACAGAAAATAGTTCCAAGGACTCCACAGGAAAATGGAGTGGCTAATCCCAAGGGAAAAACAATAATGCAGTATGCACAGACTATGAGATTGCATGTTGGGCTACCTTTAAACATGTGGGAAGAGGTTGTAAATATTATTGTTTATTTAATCAATATAGGTCCCTCTAATCCTTTGGGTTGTGGTATTCCAGAGGAAGCATGCACAGGTAAGAAGGTGAGTTATTCTTTTCTCAAGAACTTCGGTTGTGAAGCATTTGCACATGTAGATTCTGAAAATAGAACCAAGCTTGTTGCAAAATCAAAGAAATGCATATTTGTTGGATATGGCATTGATGAATTTGGTTATAGGCTTTGGGATTTTGAAAATCAAAAAATTGTGAGAAGCAAAGATGTCATATTCAATGAGAAAGTGTTGTACAAAGATCAGTTGCAATAGCATGAGAAGAAAGAAAATGATTATGTAGTGTTGGATGATACTCCAAACAAAAATGTTTCAGTGGTTCCTCATGCTCCACAACAACAACAACAACAAATACCTCAAACTCCAATGAATGTTATATGATCTTCAAGGATAAGTAGACCTCCAGAAATATTTCCTCGCTCTTTTTATTCTATTTTATTAATTGATGTTGGTGAACCAGAATGCTATGTTGAAGCTATGCAAGTGGATACCAAGGTTTAGTGGGAACATGGAATGGAAGAAGAAATGGACTCCTTGCTGAAAAATCATACTTGGAAATTATGCAAGTTGCCTGTAGGTAAAAAGGCTTTGGCAAACAAATGGGTTTATAGGCTGAAAGAAGAGGATGGAGGTAAGAAAATATTTGAAGCCAGATTAGTTATAAAGGGATTTGCATAGAAAAATGGTATTGATTTTGATGAAATATTTTCTCCTATAGTTAAAATGACTTCTATTCATACTATTTTAAGTATTGTGGCTACTGAAGATTTACATTTAGAACAACTTGATGTTAAAACAATGTTTCTCCATGGTGATTTGGAAGAGTAAATATATATGGAACAACCACAAGGGTTTGAGGTCAAAGGTAAGGATAAACTTGTGTACAGATTAAAGAAAATTCTATATGGCTTGAAACAAGCACCTCGGCAATGGTTTATTAAATTTGATAGTTTTATGGTTGAGCATGGCTACAGTCAATGTAATTCAGACCAATATGTTTATTTATATAGGTTAGATGATGATAGCCACATTATCTTATGTTTATATGTTGATGATATGCTTGTAGCGGGGTCTAACATGGATCACATAAGGGAGTTAAAACAATAGATGGAAAATTCATTTTTTATGAAGGATTTTGGGGTAGCAAAGAAAATCCTTGGTATGAAGATTACAAGAGATAGGAAAAATAGAAAAAATTTTTTATCTCAGGTTGATTATGTTGAGAAGGCGTTGCGGAGATTTCATATGGAAAATGCAAAATTTGTCAGCACACCTTTTCCTAGTCATGTTAAGTTGACTAAGGATATGTGTCCAAAGACATAAGAGGAGGAAGAAAAAATATCCAAGGTACCATATGATTCAGCTATAGGTAATTTAATGTACACCATGGTATGTACAATACCAAATATTGCACATGTGTTAGGAGTTGTTAGCAGGTATATGAGTTATCCTGGTGTTGAGCATTAGAATGTGGTAAAATTGATTCTCAGGTACTTGAGAGGTACATCCAATAATTTTTTATGTTTTGGGGGCTCTAATACTGATTTAAAAGGCTATGTTGACTCAGATTTGGCAGGGGATATAGATACCAGGTAGAGTACCAAAGGCTATGTATTTATAGTTGGTGGGACAACAGTGAGTTGGATTTCTCAGTTGCAAAAGGTGGTTGCTTTATCCACCATAGAGGTAGAGTACGTTGCTACAATAGAGGTGACAAAGGAGATAATATGGCTACCACTTTTCATGGAAGAGTTGGGAAAACAACAAGCCAGAAATTACTTGTTTATAGATAGCTAGAGTGCTATACATATTGCAAAGAATTTTTCCTTGCATTCTAAAACAAAACACATATAGTTGAGATATCATTTCATTCTGTCAGTGTTGGAGGATGGACAGGTCAAGCTGGACAAGATACATATAGATTCCAATCCAATGGATATGTTTATGAAGGTGGTGACAAGGGAGAAGCTAAGCTTCTCTTCAACTTCGGTTGGCCTTCAAAGTTTAATTCAAGTATAACAAAGTAGTAAGGTCCAAGGTACTTATTTCCAATGGGAGTTGTAATTGCAGCAGTGTCGTCCAGGATCAGTCTCCAAGTGGGAGATTGTGTTGGTGTGAAGCCTGATTAGTCTCCAAGTAGGAGATTGTTGGTATGTGGCAACTAATCATGCTATATTGTACACTTGACATGTATCCTTGGTAGGGTCCAAGGTAGTTCCAAGCCCCAGGTGAGGGTTCGGGGGTGATAACCCCCAAGAAAAAAAAAATTCCTATTTTTTTCACATCATCACCGAAAAAGGAAAAGTCATTGAAAAAGAAAAAAAATGACTTTGTAAAACCCTCATTCTAGAAGCTTCTAAAAAGCTTGTTATAAGGGGTTGGGATGGGGGTTACAGTATGTATTAAAAGGTGATTATTCATGAGATTGCAATATGTTTCAGACTAGATAATAAAATCATTGGATGACTGTGGTTTTGTGGATGTAGCCTAGATTGGGTGAACCATGTTAAATTCTCTATGTTGTCTTGTTTTTGCTAAAATTTTATGTGTGTTTTATTTCTCTATTTTATTGATCAAATCTACATTTAACTGTTATATATCTGCCTTCTAACCCTAACATGGGAGGTGAACCTTTAATTCCTTGGATTCATTTAAATCTTAGGTACAAAAAAGAGAGTTGAAGATATTAATGATCAAAAGGATGGTGATGAGATAATGAAAGATGGATGATTCATTTAACTCTGAGGGAACCTTGAGGAGGATGCTAAACTTTAGGACTTTTTAGATTGATTTTTGACTTTATTTTGGATTGATTTGATTTGATTTTGATATTGATTGGATTTGGTTTGGATAATGAACTAATAAACTCTAAGAGGTTGGATGTAGTCCTAGAGTAAACTTGTCCTCAATATAATTTGACTAAGTGTGCAAAGAAGGATTCATCTATACACACCTAGTCAAACAAGATGATTTGGATTTGTTTTGATTTTTTATTTCAAGAGGATTCACCCAAAGTTTAGCATGAAGGATTTTTTTGAGGTTTCCAAGAGTTGTTTGTGAGATGATTTTGATTTTGATTTTGGAGGATGGATGAAGGTGTTTTTATTTTGATCCTAAGAGACAGAGAAACTTTTGTTTACTAGACCAAGGTGTTGAAGAACATTATATTACTTCCTATGTGAGATACTCAAACCTTTGAAAGAGACTTGGATTCTAACAATAATAAAATGAATACAAATTTGGATTGTTCCTTGATGCACATTTGTAAAATTTGAAGGTTAATCTTTCTCTAAATTTGTAAAGCATGGACAAACGTTTCTTGTGAGATTTTTGACTAAGGCCTTTGGAGTTTGGTTTTTGGATTTTGATCTTTGAGGAAATCATTTGGAAGAGAACATGTGTGGGATCCAATTTTTTCTTATCTTTTCTTAATGAGTCTTTTTTACCACAAACACTTTCTTGATTAGGTTTTCAAACTAAATGTCTAATGTCCCAATTTCTTTTCATCCCATAAAGTCCATTATGTGGAAATTAAGGCAAGAGTTCCCTATTTTTGACTTTAGTGGGAGAAAATTGAGATATAAAATCAAATGCTTAGAAGCCTCTAAGGATAGAATCCCTAGGGAAAGCAATAACACTTGAATTTTTTCAAAGATATTTGCTTCCTCTAAAGGGTTTGAAATTTGATGATCATGGTTGAATGTTTGTTTTCCAATGTTTTAGATCCAAGAAAATTGTTTTTATTCCAAGAAAATTCACAACCCTATGGATAGTCAAGAGAATATTTGTTGAATCCCCACTTGGATAAATCCAGGTAAGCTTATTCTTGGCAGATGATTAAAAGCTTGACCACATTGGCTCCCCTCCATGACACTTACTTCTCTGGGTCAACCAAGCTTTAGTACCCATGGAACTACCATAGCATACTTCTAATCTCTACCAAGAACTGCAAGAATGTGGGGTGGCTTCAGAATGACCATTCTTGCATCAACAAATAGATAAGAATTTGGGATTCTAAACAAATTGGTTCTTAGTAAAGGGTGATTGGGGACATGGAACCTTGCGAGCATCCAACGGGCCACTAAAGGCTTTAATCAATCCTACTAGGGGCTCTTATATTTTTTACGATAGTACCCTATTCTAAAAGACACTATACAGCTAGGGCCCACATACCATTGGACTTGATGATTTAGTCTTATCCTTTTATATACCGGCTCAAGTGAAAAACTGGTTGGAGTCACCTTCAAGTTCTCCTTTTAGATGTGTCTCTTAGGCAAGCAGATCCATAGTTTGATTGATCTTTGTTTGAGTGAATAAAGAGAGAACACACATTATATACTCCACTCACACTAGCAAGCTTTGTTCAATTTTAAGAATCCAAATTGAAGTGTGGAGGAAATCGCTTATAGTGTGGAGGAAATCGCTTATACAACTTAATACCACCAAAAGAATTTTGATTCTCAAAATTGTCATGAGGTGCAAGAGAAGCACATGTACACCTTTTATATGATATTACTTTGGACAAGAGATTACAAAACATAAAATGCACATGTTCATTTTAACCCTCAAAGCAAGAATAGATTCTTCTTCAGCACCAAAATTGAAGTGTGAAATTTGCTTGTTCAATTTTAAAAGCTCAATGAAAACTCTAGTAAATTTCCTAAGGTTCTTTTTAATCACTTTGTTTTGTTCTTTTTAAACAAAAACAAAAATTATTGAGTACTAAAAAGCTTGAAGATGACAAAGTCCTTGGAACTGGGATTATAATTGCTCCCCAAAGTGTTCAAAAACACTTGACATAATAGAATGATAATTCCATAAGAAGCCTTTCTTTCATTTCCTCTTTCCTTCTTGAATCACTCTAACCTACGAAAAATGGTTAAAACTACAGAAAAAGAAGACAAAAACCAGTTAGAAGTTAAGGTGATCAAAATGAAAAAGAGCACATGTTGATTTTTTTTGAAAACTTCCTTTTACCCCACTCCATCAGCATAGTCTGTGATGGTGGAACAGTTTGGAGGTTATTAGCGGCGCTCTGGTGAGACCAGCGACAAACTATGGAAAAAAAGTAAGCATGATTGCAATGTTGTTTTGCAAAGCAATGTAGTTTGGAGTTTGAGTTGGCTAGACCCTAAGGAGAATGATTCAAGCAGTGTAGTTTAGAGTTTGAAAGCGTCACCAAATAGTGTCACTACACCGCTAGCAACATAATTTGACCTATCAGCAGTACAATTTCCTATAGACACACAAAATTAAAAAAAAAAGTGGAATTTGGTGGAAAAACGTGTTAATTTCTTCAAATCTTCCCTCCTTCTAGCGCCAAAATGTGAATGGTGATCCTAGATCTGCACAAACACAAAGAAAAAACACATTATTAGTCCAATATGCAAGTTAGAAACAAGATTCCCCATGAAATTCATTTGAAACATGAAAACAAGAAATAAGTGAAGAACACAAGTAATAAAGCTATTAAATCCTATTTTCAAATATCACAACACTACTAATCAAATATAAGGGACTATAGGATTAATTAAGCAAAATGATTTATTTAATTAATAGGAGATGATGAATTAATTAGATAAATTTGATTTATTTAATTAAGAAATGAAATATGATGAATTTAATCAAATAAAGATTATTCAATTAAATTGATTAGTAAAGGAGATGATTTAGGATGAATTTGTGTTAGTTAAAATCAGGATCAGGTGTATGGGATCAGTCGGTATATTTTCTGTGTCTACAATTCCATATGAAATTTGCATATGGATCAAACCTAATAAATTGAATACTACTAGTTTTAGATGAAATCAAATAAAAATGTACTGGATGAAGTGACCTAAGTTTAAATTATGACCATGTTAATTAAATTCAAGAGTGGTGCAACAAAATTAATGTCATTATGAAAGAAACAACCCCATGATTCATGTGCACAAGTAAGAAGGAAATATTTTTCCATTTTGCAAAGGAGGAAATCATTGGAGAACATTAGCAATGGTGATAGGTATCCAGGGAAAAAGGAGGCAAGAGATTTGGATGTGTTTGGGAAAGGAAGAAAAGCCAAGGGGAAAGCTCAACCTTTTGGTAAAACGAATGATTGTTTGATAATATGTTTTATTTCATAGAACTATTTCTTTTCGAAAATCTTTCAACTCATTCTCAAAATTTCCATTTCATTAAAATCAATGATAAATAGTGCATGTCTACAAATGTTGTCATTCTAGAGTTGGTCGTATTGTGTAAGATTGGCCATGTTTTTTTAACTTAGGAAACCAAGGTCTATCGGCCACCCATGCATGTTATATTCTTGAGCACTTTATGACCTATCAGCTTGCTAGCCAAGCAAGGCCGAAGCAAGGATGCTGTATTATTAATGGTTGCAAATGTAGTTCCTTATATGTGAGCTCTTAGCCACTTTATGGCTATCAGATTATATTTGATTAGTAGTGTTGTGATATTTGAAAATGGTGTAGAAAATCATTTATCATTCCCTTAGGGAGCATTTGTATTACCTCTATTTCTCTTCTTTTGGTATTTGAATTCTTATATCACCTGGGCCAAATATTGCATGTTGCACCCATGGGATGCAAAGAATAGATTTTTAAACTTTAAGAAATGGAAACTCGTAGCCATAGAATAAATAGTCAGCATCATTCATTTTGAACGATGAAGGAACAAGGATAATGTTCCATTTTTCCTTTATATGAATTGATATGTAAGATCGACAAGATGCATTTCAATGGTCATAGATTAAATCTTGCATGTTGAGCTATATATTTATATGTATGCCATTAAAAGGAATCCTTCTAAATCAACCATTGATATTGTTTAAGGTAAAACTGAAAGTCATTTAATTGAAGGTCATTCCTTGGTGCGATTAGTGACTTGATCATTATTCTTTCTTGCTGAGAACATTAGGAAACACAGGTTCTTTTCTAAAACCCTAGAAATACTAAAAATTATTTCACAACTCTTATGAGTATTTGGGTTTCACAATGACAAGCATGTCGTTCTATACTTTTATTGCATAGAGGATAATAGTATCATTTATATATTAAATACTTCAATGATTGATCTTTTATTCTTTGTATGTAGTACTGGATAGCCTAAAATTTGTTAGTGAAACTTAATGGCACTGGAAACTTGTAAACTCCATCAAATAGCATTGTTTTGTTATAAACACTATTTGCTTAGCTGCAAACAAGATCATTTTTTTTATAAACAGTATTTTATTAGCTGATTCAAATAGCATTATTTTGTTATAAACAATATTTTCCTAGCTGTAAACAACATCAATTTGTTATAAACAAAATTGTTATGCTGCAATTTGCATCATGTTGTCATAAATAGTTCATGTTTTGCTACAAACAACATTATTTGGCTACAAAAGCTTTTTTTGTTACAAACAACATATCAGTATGTGGAAAATTTTCAAATAGACCTTATCTTACTAATTTTACTTATATTTTTATTGAAAAGTAGAAAATTGTTATTTCTTATAGTTTAGGACATATAAAACAATCTTCTACACTCTCGTTCAAGGAAACCCTATAGATCTCAATCTAAGGATAAAGTAAGGGAAAGATATTTTGCAATAGGGTGTCCTAGGGTATGATTAGAGACTAAAAGGGGGTTCACCAACAAGTTAGGGCTCATAAAGACAAATGAAGTACAAGATCAAATATGAAACCTAATGATATGCAAGACTTTACTAAATGACCTAGAAATGAATGCAAAACATAATATAAAACTGAGAGATCAAGGGTGTGCACTTGGAAAGTTTTAGTAACTCAAATGAAATCCTGAAATGTTGAAAACACTAAAATTATTGTAGACTGGGACTTATATGCTATACTAGGTGATTTAGTCCCAAATTAGGGTTTTTGGGAAGGAACAAAAATCTGGCAGAGATATGTTTGGAACTCTTGAAATTTGCAAATTTGACTATACTGGGACTCATACGCTAGAAGTGGTGTATCAGTCCAATTTGGATTTTTTAGAGAATCTAGATTTGAATATGCTCTTCAATCTCTTCTATGTTGTCCACACTTGATTTCCATACCTGAAATGACAAATTCTACTCTACAAATGTCCTCCAATGATCTTCTAAGCAAGGTGACAACTTGGAAAACTTTGAACACTTGACAAATTGTTTCCAATTATTTCTTAAAGGTTTTTTAACCTAGATCTACAAATCACACACTCAAGAGAGGGAAAATTGTTGTTTTTTTAGTGGAAAGGGGTTTTCCTTGGTCAAACCCCGTTTTGGTAATCAAACCTTGTAATGAAATCAAATGAGATAAATGAATGATGAATGAAAAAATGTAATGTTGCAACTCACCAAACCCTAGCAATAAAAGGCTGCAAATATGTATGGAATGGCTCCAATGGATGTAGATCTTGAATCTTTCTTGAATGTGATAGATCTTAAATTCAAAGCTTGCTTGAATCATGAAACCCTACATCACAATTGTTAGCTAAAAAAAAACATGATGCATGATGACTTTGACATGATGCTTGATACTTGAATTATGCTCCAAAACACTTGACACTCAACTCTTGAAGGCTATTGAATACTCTTATAAACACTTGAATGCTCTTGTTAACTCAAATTTTCTAGAATGCATGAATAATCAAGTTACTAGGTAACTTGATTGCTTGTTAGGTGAAAATGAGTGAAATAACCTTGTATTTATACTTGTTTATGCCAAATTTCTTGAAATTGCAACACTAAAAGTCGACATCAGATCTAAGAGGATGAAATCCCACCAAGAATTTGAATTAAATTTAATTTTGGGCCACACAAGACTCACACCAGAAGTGGTGTATGAGTCCCATTAATCTAGGCTATGGGACAAATTTTCCAAGAATAGCTTAGATTCATGTGAAATTAGGATCAAGGCCCTAAAACTTAGGTGGGACCCATATGCCCAAGATGGCATATGAGTCATAGATCGCTAAATTTGGGCCATACAATCCAAAAACACATAAATTATGATTGGATATTGGTTTATGTTAGGATTATCCTCAGAAACATGTGTTAATTATGGCTTGTAGATGCAAAATAAGGCATAAAGAAGCCCAATTAATAATGAAAACCCTAGATAAGTGTGAAAGTGTGGAAATTTTTTTACAACACCCTAAATAAGGTACAATCAAGTTCATTTAGTTCACGAGGGCCCAATTCCTAATGTGAATATGTTAAACACATTACAACACTAAATCAAGACAACATTAAGCTCAATTTAACAAGGAGGACCCAAAAAAGTGTGAAAATGTCATGAATGACATTTTTTGACACTACATTTAGCCCCCACTTTAGTGAAAGGATGAACTTGCTTCAAAGTCACACTAAAGTAGATCAACACACATCAAGAGGGGTCCCATACAATAATGCTAGTAAGATAGGATGAAAATGATCAAGAGGGGTGATCAAGTCCCCAAGATCAAGATCCCATGACAAACCAACATAGGCACAAAATGATACACATGAAAATGATATAAGGAGAAAAAACAAGGAACAAGCATACACAACCAAAGACAAAGAGAAAAGGAAAAACAAAAAGCAAAAGAGTGGTGGATCAAGCTTTGACCATTTGTCCATGGTGATGTGGATTTGATCTAGATTGTTTGTCCAAAAATGCATGCTTGCTCTAAGGCAATAAAACTCTAGGTTGTGCACTAGGTGACTATCCAAAGAGGTGAGACACATACACACATGGATGATATGCTCTCACACACATAAGAAAGTGGCTATGGTAAAGTCATGCCTAAGTTTAGCTTGTCATTCAACCAAACCAAAGTTATACCTCTTGATAACTTTGATAAGATGCTACACAACAATGAACTTCAAGCTTCATGAGGCAAGCAAAACTTTGTATGCTTGGAACTCATGAATAAACAAGGTGGATCCACATGCATGCAAAGTGTATTATGAAAGGTGGCCATATAACATAAATTTGTAAATGCAAGGTAGGGAATGTTCAAAGGAGTTTTTCTTAGTTCATGTAAGGTCTTTAACTTAGAGAACATCGTGCCTAATGTCTCCAAGAGAGGACCAATCAAAGAATATAAGATTCATAACTCAGGGTATACAATGTTTTGCATCAAGCCACTAAGAGGAATATAATATGCTAAGAGAGATCATGCTCTTGAGGGACATCACACCCAATGTCAACCAAAAAGCAAAAGACACATCACATGAAGTAAGAAGACTGCACCATGAAAATGAAAAATAATAATGCTAATGTATGCCCCCACTTTAAAGAAATTTCTAAACGCAATGTGATAAAATAATTTAAAGTAGAAAATGATAAATGCTAACAATAAAGAAGACATGAGACCTAACTTGGAAAGCCCTATGCCAAGTCATATGTTTCCAAATAAAGTTACGTCATGAAAAGGAAAAGAAGGGTTGCCCCCAAAATGAAACTCCAAACACATGAGGGATCCATGGATTTTGGGTTAGTATGTTCTTCTTACAATGGTATTAAAGAGTTCAAAACTATTATCATTTCCCAAATATGCATAGAACTAGAAGAATGACACAAAGAGAGTGAAAACAAAGAAAAACCTTTCAGGTCAACATGGAGGAGACATGAATGTCTTGATGCCTTGTTTCATCCCCAAAAGGAAAACACAAGATAAATGAAAAGATAAAGAAAATATTTTGGGTCAACATGGAAGAAACATGAATGTCTCAACGCCTTGTGTCATCCCCAAAAGGAAAAAACAAGGAAAATGAAAAGATAAATAAAATATTTTGGGTGAACATGGAAGAGACATGAATGTCTCAATGCCTTGCATCATCCCCAAAAGGAAAACTCAAGACAAATGAAAAAGATAAAGGAAATCTTTTGGGTCAACATGGAAGATACATGAATGTCTCAATGCCTTGCATCATCCCCAAAAGAAAAACACAAGTAAAATGAAAAAGATAAAGGAAAAGATAAAAGATTTACAACATAGAGAAGAATGTAGGTACAAATAGAGGAATGTCACAAAGAGAGAAACACCAAACATAATGGTATGGGCAATCACATTACACATAAAACATGAAAAATAAATAATGCAAAAGACTAGTAAGGCACATGCAAATCACCCTATTATCAGGTCATCTACATCCCAATTGTGTTCATTGTATTTGCAATAGGTGGAAAACTAGCCAAAGGGACAATAGCAAGTGTCAAACTAGGGTCATTACCAAGTTACACACTCTTCTTAGAAGAATTATTGTTTAAGCTCATAGAAGAGGAAAACAATGTGTTTAATTCAATATGCACCTCTTGGTCTATTTTAGCAATCTCCCCATCATCATCTAAAATAACCACAGTACGAGGTCTAATGATAATTTCCAAGGAAGGGTTTGGATCTTATTGCGGTTGAGATATAGGATCTTGTTGTTGCAGAAAAGAGGGAGACTCATTGCGTATTTATTTAGTCAAGTTTGGATTTTGATTTTCTTTTTTTGTCTCTTTGTTTAACCTTCGAGCAAGAGCATGGCATCTACACCTATATTCTCTAGCATGTCTATTTCTTTTAGTAAGACTTTCAAGTTACATTTGTGTAGGAGTAGGTTGGTCACCCCTAGGTTTCTTTTCTTCCCTAAAGGGAGGAACAAAAGGGACTATGGAAGGTTGTTCAACCACTTTATCTTTAGCTTTGTAAACTTGCTTTATCTTAGGAGGTTTGATGGCATTATTTTTGTTATCTCTTGGTCATTTGTAGGAAGTAGGTAAAGAATCTATCTTGGGTTGGTATTGGTTGTTTGGAATTTTTTTAGGTTCAATCATGGTTTCGTCAAGGATAGTAGGTTCTATCATAGGTTGAGACATGTTTTTAAGGGATAATTTTCCTGTGCATTTTACCTTGAACTTTTGGTAGGATTTGAAAAATAAGTTGTCTCAAGGTTTAATAGGTTCCATAGGCTCAAGCCAAAAGAAATCTAGTGAAAATTTTCCACAGGAAGACAAGGGGTTAAAGCCACTATGATGCATGGTAAATATTTCATTTTCAAAGGCAAACTTTAAGAATTTATGCATGACTGACAGGATGAATTCCATGGAGCATAGCCATGGGTGACCAAGCTTGACATGGAATTGATCTGACATTGATATGATAGAGAATGAGACATCTAATGTTTTTGGTCCTATTTGTAAAGATAAGGTGTTCAATACCATTATAGAGAAAGTGAAACCATTCCGCATCTTTATCCATGCTTTTGGTTTATCATACTTTTCTTGATAGAGCTCATGCACAAGTAAGAATTCTTTGGTGATCACATTATTTCCACACACAAGACCAATTAATATCCCATTAATGGACTTATCATAGATTCAATCGTTTGTGTAAAGAGAACCATCAAGTGCATGTTTAAGTATATATTTAGAGGAGAGAGCAATGCCAAGAGGATTTTTAGTTCAGCCCTTACGAGGTTGAGTTTCAATCAATGTAATCAATTTTTTTTTCAATATTATCCATAGGATCTTGTCCAATGGTATCCAAAGGACTTTTTTGAATTGTATCCATGTTCTCATCATCCATGTCAACATTCATCACATCATTCTTTGAAGTTTCAATAGCTTTGAAAAATGAAATATTATGTTTAGGCATGGGTTTGGTAAAGATTTACGAATTTTGGTTAGGAGGGGAAATGGAATTATTTCCTTGATCATTAACAATTGCAACTAAAAGATAACCGAAATCAATGAGATCTTGCACAAGATGTTTAAGATGCTTATAGTGTTGCGTGTCATGTCTATTTTGTTAGTGATAATGGCAATAAGAATTTGATCTAAAGCTCAAAGGTAAAGGTTTATTCAGATCAGGAGTTTTAATGGGAGGCAAGGTGATCATATTTTGTTCTAAAATTTGTGACATTGTGTTATGGAGGGTATTGGGTAAGGGAGTGAATTTTCTATCCGGATTCCAAAATGTGAAAGGAGTTGTCTTCCTTATAGCAACCACTTGGGTATCAACATGTTGAGTTGTTTGTTGAGGGGGATTCAGTTGAAGAAATCCTTTATTTTATTTTCTAAAAGGTTGGTAATTGTTTTGGTTTTCATATTCAAACTTCTCAGGATGTCTAGAGGTGGGTTTTATTTCACGGCTACTAATCAAATTTTGATAATAACGAAGGGCATTACACAAGTGCATGAAGGAGGGGAACTTCATCATGGTAAGCTTATCTTGTATCTTAGTTTGCAAGTTCTCAATGAATATCCTTTGAAGGTGGGGGTCAGGATTATTTACATTGATTTGGGAGTAAACTAATTGATAGGGGGATGTGCAAGATCATCATGGAAAAAATAGGCCCTTAAGTGGCAAAAAATTCAAAAAAATCAGAGTTAGGGAACTTGACGTAAAAATTTGAATAATTTATCTATATTATTCCAAAAATATGTAACAATACAATCCATAGCAAATTGAAAGTAGTTTCTAAACTAATAGGTTCTTTTTAAAAAAAATCTATTTGGTGAAAATTTGAAATTTCAATGCAGTAGTACTTAAATTTCTAGATACAAGACTTATTTCCAGATAACCATAATAAAATTATAATATTTTTTTATAATATTTTAGATATAAGTATAGGACTTATTTCCAGATGTGATGCATATTTTTTTGTAATTTTTTTCCAAGTAAATAATTAATTATGAATTTTTTATTACAACTTTTAAAAAATATAAAAAACTCGTATGTCTTACCACCTTAACTTGGTCAAAACTTCATGAAATTCAATTTTTATTTTTTTAATCCTATAGTATGCAAAGCATAGAATGTGACACATGTTTTGGATTCAAAAAATGTGATACCATTTGAAAGCTATAGATGTTTTTCAATCAACCTATCAATCAAGATTTTATTCGTAATTCAAATAGAAAATGAATAATAATTATTTATTAAATTCAAAGTAAAGCATAATTTATATTGGTGGAAGCTAAGAATCTCCTTTAAAAAACCTTTTCATTTCATCAATTTTGGGTAAAAAAAAGTCGTTAGCCACATACCCTACACATACCCATCATATTGCCACTTTTTGGACCATCATGATCCTGCACATACCCATAGCATACAATAAAGTTGGTAATCTTTTCCTCATCTTTTGCTTACATCTCATAAAATCAGCTAAAGTCATCTTAAGAGTCATATGCACTTGGAAATGGTTTATAAAGGCCTCTGCAAGTTCCTTGAATGAATGAATTGAGTTGTTCGGTAATGAAGAAAATTGTTCTAAGGTAGTATCCTTCAAGGATGTAGGGAAAAGCTTAGCTAAGAGCTTATCCTCAAGAATAAAGTCACTACATAGGGTGGTATAAGTGGAAACATGGTTATAAGGATATCCTTTCCCTACATATTTCTCAATTCTAGGCACCTCTATACCTTGTTGCATCAGTGTTCTCAATATCTCCTAGGATAATAGATTGATTTTGGCATAATATGTAGGTAGGCCATTTTGATTTTGGTTTATGGTTGAAACTTTGTTTTGAAGGGATGAAATAGTTTGAAAAGTTGATTTATGAGAAGATCATTGTTTTCATCTTGAGATGGAGGTGAATAAGGTGGAGGTGTGTATGTGTTCAAGGGACAAGTGAATGGAATACTTATAGGACATAAAGTGGTAGGAGATATGACTTGCGATGTCATCAAGGCACTAGGGATGCTAGTGGGAACACCCAAGGAAGAAATCACATTACTAGTAAGTTGCATCGTTGTTTTGACTTGAGTGTTGGTATAGGTAGGGATAGAAGCAATTGTTGTAGGAGGAGGAATTTGAATTCCTCCTTGACTTGTAACATTGTTTGAAGGTAAAGGACAATTAGTGCTTGAGGTAAGATGTGGTCCAAAAATTTAAATTATATGATGCATAAGATCAACTCCTTCTTCACTTTCAATCATACAATCTATGTTATCTATGGTAGGGATAGTAGTGGTTGAAATTTTTTCAATACTTATTTGGTTTTGAAGGTTTACTAAGTCTTTGTGAATTTGGATTATTTTTTCTTGCAGAATAATAGCAACCATTGTTTCAACATGTGTCACACTACTTAAAGGAAAAGAGTTGTCAAGGGTTTAGTCCATACCTAGTGAATTAATGTTAACACTAGGAGTGAAAGGGATAGATAACCCAAGATCCATGACAATTGTGCTATCATGGGATGACATGAGTCTTGAACTTCGTCTCACTATAGTATTAGCAATATACACTGAGTAGAAAAGCTCATATAAGGTACAATCACGGAAATGCAAGATTCAATGAACACAAGATAAATGCTATTCTCTAAGTCTAATTCAAGTGAAATTAAGCTAGATGCAATAAAATGAAATTAATAGAAACTCTGTAAACTAAAATAGAAAACTAACAACAACAAACAAAAGCACAGAAATAGATTTTTGAATGCTAGAAAATGCAATTTTAAATTTTAAATGGAAATAAATTGCCCAAAGGGGTGTATGAGTCCAAAATAGTGTTTTTCAAAGGTCTTAACAGTGAATAACAGTCACCATAAAATACCCAAGAATCAATAAAAATCTCTTGTACTAGGACTAAATCACCTAGAGGGGCGTATGAGTCCTAGTTGAGGGTTTTTGCACAAATTTAAGAAAAATCCAAGTGAAAGTTATTCTTTCTGGTTTCAATGATGTCTAAACTAAGTGAAAATGCATGGTTTAGATGAGTTTCAATGAAAAAATATAGAAAAATTTAACCTATATGCACTTTCACTAATGCAAGAATTAGAAACCCTAGAATGCCAATTAATGAATGCAAACCCTAATACAATGTTAATGCAAGCTATATATAGGATGATGATAAACTCCAAATCATAATTAAGATGTTCTAAATATAGTTTCACCAAAATGAAAGGTGGAAAATTTTCGTTGCTTATGGTTTAGGTCATAGAACAACAATCTTCTACACTCTCATTCAAGGAAACCCTAGAGATCTCAATCCAAGGATGAAGTAAGGGAAAGATATCTTCTAATAGGGTATCCTAGGATTAGAGACTAAAATGGGTTTCACCACCAAGCTAGGGCTTGGAAAGACAAATGGCATGCAAGATCAAATATGAAGCCTAACGATATGCAAGATTTTACTAAATGACCTAGAAATGAATGCAAAATAGAATATAAAGCTATGAGATTAGTAGTGTGCACCTGGAAAGCCATAGAAACTTGAATGAAATCCTTAAATGTTAAAAACACTAAAATTAATGTAGACTAGGACTCATATGGTAGACTAGGAAATTTAGTCCCAAATTAGGGTTTCTAGGTAGGAAAAAAAATCTGGTAGAGATATGTCTGGAACTCTTGAAATTTGCAAAGTTGACTATACTGGGACTCATATGCCAAAAGTGGCATATCAGTCCACTTTGAACTTTTTAGAGGATCTAGATATGAATCTAGTATTCAATCTTTGCTCTACCTTCCACACTTGATTTTTCAGATCTGAAATAATAAATTTTGCTCTGTATATGTCTTCCAATGATCTCCTAAGCAAGGTGAGAAATTGGACAACTTTGGACACTTTACAACTTCTTTCCAATCTTTCTCCTTAGAGGGTCTTCAACCTTGATTTTTAAATCACACACTAAAGAGAGGGAAAAATGTTTTTTTGTTAGTGGAAAGGGGTTTTCCTTGGTCAAACCTCATTTTGGTAATCAAACCTTGTAATGAAATCAAATGCGATAAAGGAATGGTGAATGAACAAAATGTAATGTCAAAACTTACCAAATCCTAGTAATGAAAGGCTACAAACATTTATGAAATGGATCCAATGGATGTAGATCTTGACTCTTTCTTGAATGTGATAGATCTTGAATTGAAAGCTTGCTTGAATCATGAAACCCAACATCACAATTGTTAGCTAGAATGAAAACATGATGCAAGATGACTTTGACATGATGCTTGATACTTGAATTATGCTCCAAAACAGTTGATAATAAACTCTTAAAGGCTCTTGAATGCTCTTGTGAACTCAAATTTATTAGAATGGATGAATACTCAAGTTGCTAGGTCTTTTGATTTCTTATTAGGTGAAAATGAGTGAAATAACCTTGTGTTTATACTTATTTATGCCATTTTTTTTAAAATTACAACACTACAAGTTGACATTAGATCTAGGAGGATGAAATCCCACCAAGAATTTGAATTAAATCTAATTTTGGGCCACATGGGACTCATATGCTAGAAGTGGCATATGAGTCCCATTAGGCTAGGCTATGTGACACATTTTTTAATAAAAGATTAGATTCATGTGAAATTAGTATTAGGGCCCTGAAACTTAGGTGGGACCCATATGCCCAAGGTGGCATATGAGTCACAAATCACTAAATCTAGGTAATACAATCAAAAAAACACTTGAAATATGATTGGATATTGGTTTATGTCAGGATTATCCTTGGAAAGTTGTATTAATTAAGGCTTTTGGATGCAAAATAAGGCCAAATAAGGCATAAAGAATCCCAATTAATAATGAAAACACTAGATAGGTGTGAAAGTGTGGAGCAACACTTTACAACACCCTAAATAAGGTACAATTAAGTTCATTTAGTTCATGAGGGCCCAAGACCAAATGTGATTGTGTTAAACACATTACAACACTAAATCAAGGAAACTTTAAGTTCAATTTAACAAGGACCTGAAAAAGTGTGAAAATGTCATAAACGAAATTTTTTGACACTATAATAGTAAAAGATATGACAATTCTGTAACATTATTTGGAACTGAAGAAAATCTAATATAATGGTTTTATTTTAGAATGTATGCACAAATTAATAACTTAAGTTGGCACATATATATGTGTATGCACATCGACCTTGGTCTATGTACATACACATACTTGTGACATACCTTCTTTTGTTACCTATTTAATCCATTCTCAAATGAATACTAAATTATGTTCAATGTAATCATATGACATGTGCTTGAAATGAATTGATAATGTATTGATCAGTTCCATTTGAATCATTTTTTTATTTTTATTTAAGAAAATAAGTTGACTGAATTACTTTTTCATAGATATTTGATTAAGGAATATTCTCTTGATTAGAATAGAACAACACCTAAGTAGACTAGAGGACCTAAGGGTAGATATTGCTAGAGGGTAGATATTTTCTCTGAGATAACTTGTTGAAAGTTACCTTTTGGGATGAGTATCAAAATGGAGTTCAGGGAATATAGGTTTTTGCTTTATCTAAAACCTTTTATTTGTTGTTGCAACATTATTCTTATGCTTTTCCAAGCAATTAGCCCACTATGTATGTATGGACTTTCTAATAACACTCTCTACAATTTCTAGCATAGATCTTGCATATTTCTAACTCATAGATAGAGATGCATTTTGATGTTTGGGCACACACTAGATTCCACATTGCAGATTTTTCTCTTGCTAAAATTTTCAAGTAAGGTCAGGTATTCTTCAAGTTGGAAGGATTTTGAGGAAGCACAAGCTTTGTGGTTGAGCGGTAAAGTGCTTCAACCATTTTCTCATTCACCAATGGAGGTGAGCATCAAGAGGAAACCTTGGATGTTTTCAAGACTATCTCGGTCTATGATGTAACCTTGGTGTAACCTTGATGTAAAATTTATGCATTATATTGAATATGTGGCCTTATGATCCAAGTCAACTTGGATATTGTAATTAACATTTAAATTGAATATATAAATATTTGACTCATTTTAATTAGACATGTGTTGCTATAATTTACAATAAATACTTAGTTATGTCTTTTTAAAATTAAATATTCATAATGTCATTTGCAATAATATGATTAGGTAATAATTATAATGGGTTATTACATCTATTAGGGACTCATTTTCCAGTAACGGTGAATGGGTCTTGGATAAGAATTTTTGAAATGTTTTTGCTGATTTTTGAGTGTTTTTCAATGCTTTTCAAATGCCAAAAAGTTTAGATCAAGCCTGATCAGGAAATCATTCACCAGTAAAGGTGAAGGGTATGTGTAGGATCATGATGGGCCAAAAAGTGGCAATATGATGGGTATGTGGCTGATGACTATTTTTTTACCCAAAATTGATGAAATGAAAAGGGTTTTTAAAGGAGAATCTCAAATTTTCATTGATATAAATTATGCTTTACTTTGAATTTAATAAGTAATTATTATTCATTTTCTATTCAAATTAGGACTAAATTCCTAATTGATAGGTTGATAGAAAAACATCTATAGCTTTCAAATAGTATCACATTTTTTGAATCCAAAACATGCATCACATTCTATGTTTCACATACTATAGGGTTAAAAAAAGAAAATTTGAATTTCATGAATTTTTGACCAAGTTAAGGTGGTTAGACATATGAGTTTTTATATTTTTTAGAAAGTTGTAATAAAAAATTCATAATTAATTATTTACTTGGAAAAAAAATTACAAACAAATATGCATCACATCGAGGCATGAGTCCTCTACTTATATCTACAATCTTATAAAAAAAAATATCATTTTATTATGGTTAGGGTGGTCGATAGACACCTACTTCTTTCTTTTTCCCTAAAATTTAAGTACCACTGCATTGAAATTTCAAATTTTCACCAAATAGATTTAAAAAAAAAAAACAACCTAGTAGTTTAGAAACTACATTCAATTTTCTACAAATTATATTCTTACATATTTTTGAAATAATATAAATAACTTATTCAAATTTTTACGTCAAGTTGCCTAACTCTGATTTTTATGATTTTTTTGCCACTTAAGGGCCTGTTTTTTCCATGATCATCCTGCACATACCCTGAATGGGTCCTTGATTAATATTTTTTTAACTATTTCTAAATGATTTTTAAGTTTTATGCAATGTCTTTCAGTTCCAGGTCTAAGACAGTAACTTTTAATTTCATATTTTCTGGAAATGCAATGTGAAAATGAAATGAAATGATAAATGCAAATACCTAATTTGAAATGCAATTTTGTTTTGATTTTCAAATGAAAATTTATGAGATATAAATGGTATGCAAAATGACTGATATTTTTTGTATTTTTCAGATTTAGAGAATGCAAAATAATGCAATTCTAAACCCTAAATGAGATGCAAGTTTGAATGTCAAGTAAGAAACCCTAAATGAGATCTAATGAAATGCAAATGAATGCAAGATCTAACCTAGGATGAGAAGAAAGACTCCAATATTAGAAAATTATAATTTTCAATAGGTCAGGTTCACCAAAATGTTTAATAGGGAAAAGGGGGTTTGTATCAAAATGAATTGATCAAAATGATGAACCACTACTTTTCACTATAAAACATTCAATTATGTGTAAGATATGGTGCAAATAATAATAAAAAGTCAATCTTAACTATTATAGCAACAATGAGGGGAGTTTTGAGAGGCTAGAATGATGTGTACCTTGTTGTAAGAAGGTTTTTTTAGGTCACAAAGGACTCATTCGCCTTTAGTGGTGAATGGGTCCCTATTAGGGTTTATGAAACTGAGATCTAGGTTTTGTTCCTGATGTCCACACTCTCAAATTCTCGGTGATCAACTCTTGAAAACCTGTAACAAATTTTATATCCTTCTTTCCGTGTTCTCACAATATGAATGACAACTTTATAGCTTAACAAGTTTGACAATTTTTCTCCAATCTTGTTCTCCACTTGATCTTTAACCTATAAATTTGCAAACATACATTCAAGAGAAGAAAAACTTGTTGATTGTTAGTGAATAGGGGTTTGCCTAAGTCAAACCTTGTTTATGTAATTAAACCAAATGATGAAATAATGAAATGTTGATACCTTGGAAGTTGTATTGGAATGTAAATATGCAAGCTAACATGAAGTGGCCATGGAGAATTTAGATCTTGATCTCAAATTAGATGTGAAACAATGCTTGCAAGTAGATCTTCAATGCCACATCAACAATCTTAGCTCAACAACATGTTTGAATGCACTATGCCTTTGACATGATGAAATGACCTTGAATTGTTGCAATAAAACCTTGATAATCTTCCTTTGAATGTATTTTAAATTCTCTATAATTGTCTCGCTCTTGATCTCATGAAGTCACATAAAATTGCTAGGAGAAACAATGTGAATTAACCCCATATTTATACTAAATCTAGAGATTAACCTTGAAATTCAAATAATTCAATCCAACATTAGATCTAGGATTGAAAAATCATTAGAATCTCACCATAATTAAATTCAAAAAGGGGTTTCCTATGTGAGGAGGACCCATTTTCTACTAAAGGCGAATGGGTCCTACCACAACTTTCTAAAGCCATGCTTCAAGGGGATGAAATAGCATCAAAAACCCATATCAAAAATGAAAAGAAAGGGGTGTCCTCTGTGGAGAGGACCCATTCAGAACTAAAGGTGAATGGGTCCTAGCACCATTGTCTAAGACATTGAATTTTCCAAATTAAATTTCATGTAATATCATTATTGGGTGTTGGGATCATCCTTCGGAAAGTTTCATTAAGAGGGCTTAAATTTTAATTAAAGGGGCCAATTAAGCTCAATTAACCATAATTAATAATGAAACCCTAGATAAGTTTGAAAGTGTAAGACAACACTTTACAACACCATAAATAAAGTACAATTTAAGTCCATTTTGTTAAAAAGGGTCCTATACTTAGTGTGAATGTGTACAACACATTACAACACTAAATCAAGGCATAATTAGGTTAATTTTATATCATTTATTCCAAAATTAAGTGTGAAAAGAGGTTACTTTTTCCTACACTACAATATAAATAGTGTAATATTAAATTTTTGATATGTTTCAAGCATGTTTGTTTCCTTGTGTTTCTCTTGTTACACTCATGGTTTGATTTCACTTATATGCTAGAATTTGGACTACAGTTTTATGTTTTGTTGTCTCCAATGCCATTGTACTCATGACTTCATAGTCACTTTGGTTCTATTATTGTTTCATTGGTTGTTGTGATTTCATGACTTTGTAAGCTCATGGGATCTTTAATAGTCATAACTTTATCTTCAAGGTAAGCTATAATCTTATGACTTAGTCCAATAAAATAATCATTGTAAAGAAGATGTAATCAATGGAAGATAATTCATAAATTGAGATTTAGATGCCACATATCTAGTATTTCTTATGTAAAATAAAGCAAATCAAAAATATTTTAATCTTTATTAATATCGAAGTGATAAAAACATCACACCACCCTATTTTTCTAATGGAACAATATTCTAGAACCTATGAGCCTGATGGCTTTGGTGGTGTGGGAGAGGACTTTCATAAAATAGATTGATTTGTTTGTGTAGAGAACTCAAGGCATTTGATAAAATGGTTTATGTATTTTTCTTCCCATCCACTATTGCCAAATATGATCTCCCTCATTTGACTAATTCTCGACTTCATAGTTGTTTGCTCCTCTAGCATTCATTCACAACCTTGAGCATGGTTGTTTGAATATGATCATCTGTGAAACTACCATCCCCTTGTCTTTTGACTTCCAATCCCAGCTTTAGTTCTCCTCCCACAAGCCTAGTGTTGTGACTCTATTCCATATTTATAGTAAAAAGTACAAGTTTCACTCCAAACATCAATGGCTCCACTATAGAGCTCAATTCTAAGTTGCTCAAATACACACCCACCAATTGATGTGCAAGAATTTGAACCTAGGGTTCCCACTCATTGTAAATAAGCCCTCAACCATGTGTTTGAGACTATAAAACCTCTAGTAGTAAGATTGACATGCTACATTCCCCCTTGGAAAAGGTGAGGGAACCACAACACCCAAAGGAACGACAATCCTATCACCTCCAAACCATGTGCTAGAGCACTGATATGCTCTTTCAATAGAAAGCATTTTCTCCCAAATGATATAAACACTATAGAAAAATCCACCTACTTTTCCAAACATCTAAGACAAATTGATTCCTCTTCAAAAGGTTGTTCTAGGGAATATCAAGTAGCAAAGGACCGACAGGAATCACCGCCTTTCTGGTGGCTCACTTGAGATATTGTATAAACTTATCTTCCATTTCTACATTGTGATTTGATGATAATAAGAAAGCATCCATGGACTGATTTAAAGGCTCACTAAATGGCTAAGATATGTCTGTTGATGTGATTGAAAGCACTGACAACATACTGTGCTTCAAAGGGCCACCAAACAACTTAAGTTTCAGGCCAACTTGAGTATTCATAATGTTATGAGATTATATTCAATCAACCTTCAACTAAGACAACATCCATTAAATTATAATGAAGAGGTAGGGAAGAAGAGGTAGAGACGGTTAAACAATCTATCGAAACTAACAAAAAAACTATAAATACAAACTAACAACAAAACTATAAACTACAAACTACCAAAACAAAATAAAAGAAATAGAAAATCAGCCCCAAAGGATTAACTCGTGAATGATTAACAATAATATCCCCCCTTAATCTAAAGGGGTCAAACCAAGAATGTTGTGAAACTTCTCAAACTTTTCTTGTCCCAAGGCTTTGGTGGGAATATCTGTAGGCTAATTTGCAGTAGGACATATATTGGAGTTGAACACTACCATCATTCACATGGTGCCGAATTAAATGAAACTTGGTGCTAATGTGTTTGGTGTGATCGTGAAAGACCATAATATTTCCCAAGTTGCTTCAAAGGATGCCATATATTCAACTTCTACAGAGGAGAGGGCTACGATTGATTATTTTTTAGATTTCCATGAAATGACAACAAACCCAAGATGCATTAAAAAACCTGATGTATATTTTACATCTTCCATGTCACCTACATAATCTGAATCTAAATATCTAAGCAAAGAAAAATGCGATGTCTTGAAGTATTTGAGCTCATATTTTTGAGTGCCTTTTAGATATCAAAGAACCCATTTGGCTACCAACCAATGAGTTTCTATAGGCAGTTACATGAATCAGGAGCTCGAACACCAACAAAAAAAGAAATATTTAGATGAGTAGTTGTTGCATAAATCAAAATACCAATAAGTTTCCTATATGGAGTTGTAGCAACTAGAGAAGTAGAATCTTTTGATGAGAGTTTCAAATTTTTCTCCATAGGAGTACTAAGTGGTTTGCAATCAACCATGTTGAACTTATTAAGAAGGTCACTAATAAATTTTTGTTGAGTGATAAAAATATAATTTGGTTTTTGAATCACCTCAATTCCCAAATAGTAATGAAGAGGGCCTAAATTAGTAATTTCAAAACCTTGCTTTAGTTGTGCTTTCACATCCTGAATATAGTCTTCATTATTACTAGTGATAAATAAATCATCCATATAAAAAAAAAGATAGATAATAATTCCATCAATATTTTTAACAAAAAGAGTGGCATCATCAAATTCAAAATGTTGGAAATTCAATTCCAAAAGATGTGTAGTAAGTTTTTCATACTAGGCTTGAGGGGCTTGTTTTAAACCATATAATGATTTTACAAGCTTGCATAACTAGTGATCTTTACCTGTAACTTCATAGCCTTCAAGTTGAGTCATAAATACCATTTCCTTAATATCACCATTCAAAAATGTAGTTTTAATGTCCATTTGATGGATTTTCCACCCATTTTGTGTTGCAACTACTAACAAAGCATGAATAGTAGTTCATTTTGTTGTAGGAGTAAAAGTTTCATTATAGTCGATGCCCTCCTTTTGAGCATAGCCTTTTGCAACAAGAAGAGCTTTGTGTTTGTCAAGTGAACCATCTACTTTATATTTGTTTCTAAAGATCCACTTGCAACCAATAGGTTTACAACCAAGTGGAGGATCAACCAACTGCCAAGTACCATTTTTCAAAAGAGTGTCATATGCATTTTGCATAGCTCTCCTCCATACTACATTATCCTTAGCTTCTCTATAGGAAGATGGTTTTGAATCTAGTATGATATTGACTTCATCAAATTGATAGATTCCAAATTACCTTCAATATTAGATTGAGCTTGTTTCCTTGCTTTATAAGAACTTCTTGTCCCTATTTTACCAATTTCATCAAGTCTTAAATCTCTTAACATTTGTTGGACTTGTTTGGCCCACTTATTTGAAGATTGGGGTTGGACCAAAGGTTCTTCGAGTTCTTGAGTAGAATCTTCATTAGCTACTAATGGTGATGAAATGTCAAGCTCAACATTAGAGGGAAGATCATTATGAGAAGGGGCTTCTTCTTGCAAAGGAAGAGGTGGAGGATCTTGAGTTGGGGCAACTTGGGATAAATATTCTTCACATGTATTCTTTCCCTCAAAGGGGAAAATCTCACAAGGATTTTCTATCCAAGGAGAAAATTTTACAAATCTATCAAGTTGTTTTAACTAACATTCAATATTTGTATCACTTTTGGAAGATTCACAAAATACAACATCATGGGAAATAAATAAATTTTATGAACTTCATCATACAACCTATAAGATTTTGAAGATTCAGAATAACCAAGAAAAATGAACTTACAACTATCATGATGCAACTTATTCCTTTTTTCCTTAGGAATTAAGACATAGCAAGTAGATCAAAAAATTTGATGGTGCCAAACAGATGTAGGATAGCCATACCAAACTTCATATGGAGTTGCTTGGTGAAGAGAAAATGATGGAGATCTATTACAAAGATAAACTTTTTTTCTTGCTACTTCAGCCCAAAAATGTAACTTGATGCCTTTGAAATATAACATTGCTCGAACCATGTTCATGATAGTTCTATTCATTCTTTTAACAACATTGTTTTGTTCTGAAGTACTTGGAATAGTGAGATGATGTGGAACCCCATTTTGACGAAGATAATCCTCAAAAATAATTAGAGAAGTAAATTCTCCACCATTTTCTATTTGAAGGGTAGCAATTTGAGATTGAGCTTTACATTCAAACATAAAATGAAACTTTTTAAAAGTTTCAAAAGCTTCTGATTTTTGCTGCAAGAAATAAATCCAAGTTGTGTGACTGTAATCATCAATGAACAACATCAAATACTTAGATGTGAGCCAACAAAAGTTACTGGTAAAGGACCACATAAATCTGAATGAATGAGTTGTAGTTTTCTATGTGCTCTCCAAGGGGAGCGAGAGAAATAATTTTTATGTTGTTTGGAAAGAATACATGCTTCACATTTTTCAATGGTTTTAGGCAAAATAGGAAATTTTGCATGATATGAATGCTATCATAGCTAATATGCCAAAATCTCACAAGCCATAAAAGACTTGGAGATGGACTACCTTTTTCAATAAGATATGCAAAATTTCTAGAAAGAGCAGAAGTACCATTTAGTTTGAATAATCCTCCATCTTCACAACCAGTAAATACAACTTGATTATTAGATATTTTCCTTGCAAAAAATTTCCCATATTTTAACCAAATAGAGTAGCCTTGTTGTCAAATCAATACTAGTGATAACAAATTACATTGCAATTGAGGAATAAACAATACATCATGAAGCACAAAGTCTGGAAGATCATGAAACTTAAATCAAACAATTCCTTTTCCAACAGGCTTGAGACTTTATTTATTTGCTAAGTAAATTGGACCATAGGAACCTTCATAAAATTCTTCAAAGTAACCACGTTGAAATGTCATATGTTGTGTGGCTCTATTATCTAAGATCCAAGAATCATACCATGAGGAATTAGATGCAAAGTCTGAAACAAAAAGCACATATTGATCACTATCACTGTCACAAGAAAATTAGGATGCTTATGAAATTTTATCATCTGAAGTTTTATCATCATTGTGAATTTTTGTTTTATCTTTCTATTTAAAAGAATTTTCTTTAAATCTTTCTATCTTATCCCATGAAATCTTGCATTCATGTGCTTCATGACTACCTTTTCTACCACATCTTTTACAATATAAATGTTTCCTATCATTTTGATTATCATTTTGCCTCCATTGACCTCTAACTTTTCCTCTATCATTATAACTAGCTCTTAAAGAGCTCTTATTTAGAGGTTTTTCTTTTTTATGAGCAAGACAAACATTTTCAGTAGTATTATCTATTTTCCTTCCAAAAGCATTTTCACGTTTGGCTAACTTTTCAACTAATTGATCAAAAGTAATGGTTTTCAATTGGTTGCATAGATGGTGCATATGTCCAAGGGGAGCAACTCAAGATATATTTTATCCCTAGGATACCTCTCAAGGGAAGTAGGTAGATAGAATCTAAGAAGGATGATAAGGTTTGTGCAGATAGGGGAAGCTTGTATGATGTTGTAGGTACAAAGTAAGATCACTAGCCCTTTGCCTTTGATGTCAAAAGGGGATAAATTATATATCATGTTGGTGTTTCCTACAAATAGGGAGTAATGGTATTAAGGGATGATGTCTCTATGAAATTCATGCTTGGAAGAAGCTCATGCATATAGATCATAATCCTAAAGCATAGGTCAAACTCTACAAGTTGATGACCAACAACTCTCTAGTTTGATTATGCCTACTCATGGCTTGGAGCATATCTATATGGTTCTCTACTTGTTTGGTCTTCTCTAGACTAATCAGTGTTAAGGGTTTCATGCTCTGTTCGTCAATTTTTTTCTTTAGTTACTTTATATTTTATTTTGATGTTGACCTGCTATAGGAAGTTTTTGGCGGTTAAGTGATATCTTATATCTCTAGCAAACATTCATTTATTGGCCCTCTTCACCTCTTTCCTCGATTGTTTGTGCTCAATTTGGATAAATATGTTGAAGTGATAAAGGATTTGCAAGATCTATGACCAATGGAAAGAGTTCTTCAGATCAACAATTGTTGCATGAGTACCTTTCTGATTTGCTCTAACAAGGTTTTGTTTGCAACAGTACAAAATGATGACACATGTACTCTAGTGAGTGGGCCCCATGAAGGTCAGTTCATGCAAGACTCTTGCTTCATTGAGTAGTTTCTTCTCAAGACTGTGCTTTCTCGATTGTCCAAAATACCGACAAGTGTAAAGTTTATGTGGCTTCACAGGTGGATTTTGTTATGCAAAGTTTGCTTCATGAGTGTGTGAAATGTTGACAAATGAAAAATTTTCATGGCTTTACATGTACATTCCTTTATGCAGATTTTGTTTCACAAATGTGCAATATTGCAACATGTGTCAAACATGATATCTCTGAGATAGATAAAACATGTTTTTTGGAAGTAATGGAAGGTTCTAGTCTTGGTTGTGTGGGAGTGTGGAATGCTGAAATGTGTCCCTAATAATGTATGTTGGAAGTCTTTTTATGAGAAGACCTATGGAATTTTCAACACAGATTATTCGCTCAAGGTTTAAATGTGAGCCTTTCTTTTTTCCACAAAGATTGAAGATCAATGAATGAGATTCAAATGTGTGCCAACAAATAATTTTTGGTGCTAAAATTTGATGGGCAGTTACAGAGAAGTCGATTCTACTGTATTTTTGCAAAATTGTTCAAGCAATGGTTTTGATGGAATGCGGAGGAGGTAAGGTTAATTGTAACTATGGAAACAGTTATTTTTTTGGATTTATTCATTTAGTTGGTAGTTGCTAACAATATAATTTTGTAATGTGGGAGTTGTGTGAATGAGAAGATAGTGTTCATGAGAACACCAAGCAGAGAAAGAGAGCATAGTATATGAATTGAAATGATACATTTTGGGTTAGAGAAGAACTAATGTATGCATATAAAAACTCATATGGATTTAAGGGTTGGTGCCTTAGAAAATTGGGTTGGTGTTTAATTAGGTGTACAGTGTACTTGAAGGTTGGTGCCTCAAAACATTGTTCTGGGTGTCAATATACTTGTAAGTTGTTGCTTACAAAATATATGTAAAAGCTCTTATTTTAAGGTTGGATTTGATCAATAGACTCAAGAAACATTCTTGCCATGGACATTCCCTTTTAGGATTTTATACATATATCTGGTATTTTCTTATGTGTATGCTATTTATGTGTGCTTTTAATTCTTGTCTGCTAGTTTAATTTGATAAAATTAATATACATTGATTCACCCCCAACTCGGTGTATTGGTGTTCTATCAACAGTTCTTTAAAGTATGCAGGTTTTGTGCTTTATTTATTTTACTCTACCACCATTTGGATGAATAAGACATTGATCTTTAAAGATATTGAGAAATTATAGAATGACTTAGGATGTAGAAATGAAGATAGAGACAAAGATTGATATGGACTGGAGATGAAGATTGATATGAACTCACCTGAACTCGATGATTCCAACTCCTCTATTGGAAAAAGGGGTAATTTCATGCACCATCACCCACCATCATTAAAGACTAAATCTGATATCCTCCACCGACTGGCATTAAGTCTTCTTGACTTCATTGTTTCAGACTTTTCTACGTAGATAAGATATTTTCCTAATATTTTTGCAGTTAATAATCTGTCAAGGTTATCCATCTACTTCTCCTTCCATGTTGTTCATCTTATCTTCTCTATTGCCTAAAGACCTCTATAAATAGTTGAGGCATATGTAGTAGAAATATATCAATAAAGATCTAGTGTATGTTGTAGCATACATTTCTATTTTATTTTTACTTTGTCTCTTGAGTTTGTTGTTTTTTTGTATATTGTCCTTTGTTTATCCTAGAACTGGTATCAGAGCCATTCAAATCTTGGGTTGTAGTTTTGGTGGTTTGGACTGCTAAGAGTTCACTAACAACAAGAAAGCTTGAAGAGCCTGCATTGATGTTGTTGTTGTCTTGCAAGTTGCTTTAAAGGAGAGGAGAGCTACTAGAGATCCTAGTCGTAGAAGTTGGAGTTGTTGACCAAATTTTGAAGAAAAGTTCAAGTGTTTGTAAGAAGAAGCCTCAGAAGAAGGCTGTAATATTTGGAAAGAAGCAGAAGAAATTGTTGTTTGCATGCAACCACAATTTGAAGGTATTAGACTATTGTATCATATAAGTTTGTAGCCATGGCATTGAGCAGTAGCCTCACACAGCCTCAAATTCCATCATTTACTAGTAAGAACTATGATTTCTGTTCAATAAAAATGAAAACATTATTTTGTTCTTAGGATGTATCGAATTTGGTAGAGAATTGTTTTGTAGGACCACAAGATCTTGCAGCTTTTGTGGCATTAACAGAAGCAAAAAAATACCAACTCAAAGACACCAAGAAAAAGGATGCTAAAGCCTTGTTTATTATTCAGTAAGCTATGGATGATTCAGTGTTCTCTAGGGTTTCTGTAGCAACCAAGTCCAAACAAGCTTGGGAGGCATTAGAAATTACTTATCAAGGTACAACCAAAGTAAAGGTAGCTAAGTTACAAACATTAAGGAGAATTTTTGAAAATGTCTATATGAATGCATCTAGATCTATAGATCATTTCTTTACTGAGGTGATGAATATTGTTAATCAAATGAGGTCACATGGTGAAAGTATTGTAGACCAAAAGGTGATTGAAAAGATACTTAGAAGTTTACCTAGTAAGTTTGATGTAATTGTAGTTGCCATTGAAAATTCAAAAGATTTAGATCATTTATCTGTAGATGAACTATTGGGATCTTTATTGTCTCATGAATCTAGAATGAATAGGAATAATAATTCATCTTCAGAGAATTCTTTTAGATCTCAAGTGTCATTTAGTAGAGGAAGAGGAAGGTCAAACTTCAGAGGAACAAGAAGAGGCAGAGGTGGACGCATGAGTCCAGATCAAGGAGAATGGACTAATCAGTCCAATCAGAGTTTCAATAATAGAGGATGAGGAAGAAATCAATTTCAACAACAATCACCGAGGTTTGATAAGTCTCATATTCAATGTAATCATTGTAAGAAATTTGGTCATTTAACAAATGAATGTTGGAAGAAAAAAGCAGAAATGAATAAACAAAATGCAAATTACTTAGGCGTATCAGATAATAACTTAGGAGGGTTATTCTTAACCTGTAATGTTGCTCAAGAAAGTTCTAGTAATATATGTTTTTTAGATAGTGGATGCAGTAATCACATGATAGGCAATAGTGGATTATTTGCTAGTTTGGATGATTCTGTGAAATCTGCAGTGAAATTGGGAAATGATAGTAAAGTATATATGTAATGGGGAAAGGTGTTATAAATGATTTGACTAAGAATGGAGGAAAGAGATATATTCCTAATGTCTTCTTTGTACCTAGTTTAAAACATAACTTGATGAGTGTTGGCCAGTTAGTGCAAAAGGGGTATAAAGTTTCTTTTAACAAAGACATGTGTACAATTCTGGATAGAAATCCTAGTGATAGGTTAATTGCAAGAGTTGAGATGACCAAGAATCGTATGTTCCCACTTCGAATTGATTGCATCCAAGGATCAAAGGAAGTAAGTTTTAAAACAGTGTACTTAGACCCAACATGGTTGTGGCATTTAAGGTATGGTCACCTTCATTTTGAAGGTTTGAGTTTATTACAAAAGATAAATATGGTGAAAGGTTTACCACCCATAGATAATCCAACTAATTCATGTGAAAGTTGTATATTAACAAAACAAAATAGAGAAAGTTTTCCTGTAAGGAGTTCATATAGAGCAAGGACACCATTAGGGTTAATTCACACCGATATATGTGGACCAATGCAAACCCCATCCTTAAGTGGAAGCATATATTTTCTAACATTTATTGATGACTTCAGTAGGAAAACTTGGATATACTTTCTCAAGCATAACTTTGAAGCCTTTAGTAAATTCAAGGAGTTTAAATCTATGGTTGAAAAGAAAAGTGGTCTACACATTAAGATACTCAGATCAAATAGAGGTGGTGAATATAGTTCTAATGAATTTTTAGACTTTTGTAGAGATCATGGTATCAAGAAAATTTTTACAACAAAGTACACACCATAGAAAAATGGTGTAGCAGAGAGGAAGAATAGAACCATAATGGAGATGGACAGAAGCATGTTGAAGGCCAAGAATTTATCTAATGTTTTTTGGGCAGAAGCAGTAGCATGTGCAGTATACATCTTGAACAGAAATCCTACAAAGAGTGTCAAGGATTGAGTTCCACAAGAAGCATGGACTCATAAGAATTTTTTTTTATCTCATCTTAGAATTTTTGGATGCATTGCCTATTCCTTAGTGCCATATGAATTGAGAAGGAAATTGGATGATAAAAGTGAAAAGTGTATTTTCATCCGTTATAGTGAACAATTAAAAGCTTATAGATTGTATAATCCTATTTCAAATAAAATGATTATTAGTAGGGATGTTAAATTTGAGGAAGAAGCATGGGATTGAAACATTGACAATATAGTCTTAAGTGGAGCACCAATACATCATAGTAAAGAAGAATCAAAAGAAAATGATGGTCAATCAAATCAAGTTGGACCAAGTACTCAACCAAGAAATTTTGTGCAGGGTGAACCATCAAACTATGAAGGCCAACCTACGTCAGATTCAAATGTAAGTAATGAGTTAGATCCTACACTTGCTTCATTAAGACCAAGCCCTAGAAGTAAGAAAACAAGAAGTCTAAAAGAAATATATGATCAAGATTGAGAGAATTTAGATTTGTATTCAAATTTTGCTTTATTCTCTCATGACTGAGTATATTTTGAAGAAGCAGTGAAAGAAGATAATTGGATCAAAGCAATGGATGAAAAAATGGATTCTATTGAAAATAATCAAACATGGGAGTTAGTGGATCTACCTGAAGGTAAATATTCTATAGGAGTTAAATGGGTCTATAAGACTTGTGTGGATGAAAATATACATATCAAATATGTAAATCAAAAATTGAATCAAACACACCAATGAAACTTTAAATCATAGCATAAACTAAAAGAAGAGAAAACAAACTCCATTTATACTCTGAAGACGTCCCATTTTCCTCTATCTCCAGTGTTTTTACTGAACCTAGCTTGCTCTTAGATTTTGTATACGAAGCTCAACAAAATGTCTTCCTAGAGAATGACATTTAGAATAAATGCATGCTTATGCTAAGATGCCATTAACAAGACTAAAAATGATAGCTAAAATATGAGATTACTAAATGTAATGATTGCTAAAACTGATAAATTCTAGATGATATTAAAATAATGTGTGCACGTGAATGTAAGTATATGCAAGTGTCCCCAATGCTTGGATTCACAGAGGTTTTTATAGAGTTTTTGAAAGACTCTGTTTGGCTAATGTGATCAACGATTTAAATCAAACTTGTTGAGATGAATGGTGAGAGATTTTTGAAAGTCGAGCGAGAAATGGAATGTTTCCTTCTACACAAATTTTCTCTTTCAAATCTAAGAGAAAGTTACCATTTGAGAAGTGAGTAGGAGATAAGTCTCATAATTAATTAAATAAATTTATTTAATTACATGTGAGGATAAATTTAGAAGTTTCCATAATTAAATATTTAATATCTAATTATGTGTGAGAAGATGATAGAAAAGAGTTTAATTAAATATATAAAATACTTAATTAAATATGAAGTGAAGAAAATTTCTAATTAAATATTTTAGAATATTTAATTATGTGAAGAGTGAGGAAAGTTTCTAATTAAATATTTTAGAATACTTAATTAAATATAGAGTGAGGAAAGTTTCTAATTAAAAATTTTAGAATATTTAATTAAATGTAAAGTGAAGAACTAGAAAGTGTTTTATTAAATATTTAGAATATTTAATTAAATGTGAAAAAGGTATTTTAGAGTCCTATCTTTGAATTTAAAATTCAAAATTATGATAATTAATATAAATAAATTATAAAATCTATTTACTTAATTAAGAGGAATATGGAAGATGGTAATAATTAAATAAAGTAATTAATTTAATTAAGGTAGAAGAATTATAAAAGTGAACAATATAAATAAATAATTAAATTTATTATTATGTAGATGACTTTAGAAGATTAATTAAATAATTTATATTTAATTAATTAACAAGCTTGATTCACCATGACCATTTTTAGACGTATACATTTTTCCCCTCTTTGAAGTTATGTGCGAAACACATTGCTTCAAAGAAAATTTTTTGCTCTTGAAATTTGCCCCTGATTGGAAAAATGTGACTGATATGCCCCTAATTTGAACCTGATATGTTTTTTATGCTGATATTGATGATGCCCCCTCGAGAGGTAAATCACTGATGATGATATGAGTTTTTGATAATGTTTGAAAATTTTGATTTGATGATGAAATTTTTATCTTGATGTGAATTCAATGATTTATCTCTCGAAAAATGATGTGTAAAGATGCCCCAGTTTGAAAAATAAGGTCAAATTGAGATAAAAAGATGAAAATAAAATAACATGCCACAAAAACCCACCTTTGTTTGACCTTTAAAAGGTAAAAGAGGAAAAAGGACAAGTCATTTTCACCTTTTGACTTTGAGAACCTTGTGCTCTGATAGTGACTTGGCAAGATGGAGATTCCTTACCACAGACATAGATTCGAGGGGGCCCACCGATTCTAGAGACCAGCTACGTATGGACCACTGGTGAGTTGATCCAACCTATTTTGCTTTGAATTTTTTTTGTTTTTAGTTGATTTTTCATGCAATTTGTTGCGGATTCAGGCATAAACAGTTCGTTTTAGCCCTTTCAACATTTGTTTTAGCACATAGAGGATTCCATTTTTGCATTTTCTATGTTAAATCCAGTTTAGCGCATCTGATAGATAGAGTAGCACTTATAGGATGCCATGGAAAAATGAGTACTTTAGCGCATTTAGGAAACAGTTTAGCGGTTTTAGGGTTGTTGTACATCTGGTGAAGAAAATGGCACTTTTGATTAAAGTTTTAACACATATAGGAAATGGTGCATTTAGGAAATGATTCAGTGCTTTTAGGGCAAAGAATGGTGCATCTAGGTTTTAGCTCATCTAGGGGAAGATTTAGTGCATGCAAGGTTTTAGCGCATAGAGGCTGCAGATTAGCGCTTTTAGGAAAATGTGCCCGTTTGATGAAAATGATGATGTTTATTGTTGCTTTGGTCAATAGATATAAAAATTGTCTTGTCATCATGTTGATATGGATAGAAAATATGATATAGAATTGATAACTTTGTTTTTCCAAAATAGAAACCAAAGAGTAGATAGCTGATAACTTTGTCTCGCCTAAACGAAAAACAAAGAGTAGATGATTGATATGACTGCTGATAAATTTTCTTTCTGTGATAGAAAACAAATAGTAGATGATTGATTGAAAACATGTTTGCATTCGTGACTGAAATACAAATAAGATGATGATTTGATTGTTGATAAATTTTCTTTCTTAAAAAAAAGAAAATAAATAGTAAATGATGATAGAGTAGATTGATTTGATATTTAGATTGATAGATTGGTCATTGATTGCATGATATGAGTCACCTAGATAGAACACTTGATATGGGTCACTGATAGATAGACATGAGTCAAATTAATTTGTTGGATGTAGATTGAGTTAATGATATGATTTTGATTGATTGTCCTTGTGATAACAGAAAATAGGAGGTTTTCAAAACCTTCAAATTAGGGAGCATCACTTTGCTGGGAGGGATCAGATACCGGAGCTTACATCTGATTATATAGACCTGATAGTTGTATGTGGATTGGGACCTTTGTTATGCATGCCTCTGATTCGGGTCAATAGGGGATTGTTGATCATGACAGCAAAGTGGCATTCAGAGCATAACACCTTTCATCTGTCGAAGACTGAGTTGACTGTGACTCCTGAGGATGTTTATAGGATTCTGGGTATTCCAGTGGTAGGCACCCTTGTGTTCTATGAACACAAGGAGCTAGGTGGTACAGATGCCTTAAGGAGAGTGTATGGGGATGTGCATATAGCAGGATATTGGGTACCATGGGTAGACTTTAGGGGATATTTGGCCTTACCTGTAGTTCTGGGTGCATTTATTGGAGGTCTCCTTTGTCCAAATTTTTGGTCAAAGGGACTATTAGTGGGATGGGGGAGGATGCTCAAGTAGATGATGGTACAACCATGGAGATATGCCTAGGGGAGCTGCATGTTGGCTCATCTATTTCATGACTTACATCAGGTGGTTTATAGAGGTTTGGCCAGTTTATCATGTGTTACACTGCTCCAGATCTGGGGATGGGAGCATATTGTTGTGATGAGACCATCTTGTCCTAAAGTGAGGCCACTAGGCAAACCATATGTGTATGCATATTCTATGGCACTTGTCTAGTCCAAGCTGGGAAAGTTGGATTACTAGAGATGGTGCCTCGATGATATGGATGCAGTGATATGGTGGCCATACACAGATTGCAAGCCATGTGATATAGATCATTTAGAGATGTCGTTTGTATGTATGCCTCAGGTTTTCATAGGGGGGACCCCATTCATCATAGAGAGATTCTTGGCATTGCATGTGCAACAACAGTTCAGATTTACATAGGGGATGCCTCTGGGTGTTGTTCACTATGCACGGAGCAAGGATGAGCCAGGATGGGGGCCTAACATTTCATATCATATAGCATATACAGAGTATACTGCTCTAGCACCTGAGGCATGGGATGACATACCAGATATTGTTGATGCTGGTATGTCTGATGAGTACTCTATTTATTATCATACACATCGATTTCTGCGGTTGACATGTCTAGATGAGCCAGCGCCCATTATGGTGGTACTACCAGGGGGTAGGAGACAGGAGGATGTAGTAGGTGATGAGTAGGTAGTTGGTGGAGGGGAGGAGGAGGATAGTGGGGAGGAGGAGAGCTCAAATGGTGATGATGTGGATGATGGTGGAGATGGTGGAGGGGAGGAGTGGGTGCTAGTGAGACTGAGGCCAGACTTATTAGGCAGTGTTTAGATCATGCGGAGGCCGAGGACTGGGATTGGACACCGAATAGTGATCAAGGTCACTTGGACATCTCAGTAGGCATAGATAGCTACTCTCTAGGCCTAGGTGCAAACACTTCAGGGTCAGCAGGTGCAGTTGCAGAGCCAGTTGGCTCAGGCACAAAGTATAGTAGTGTAGTTATAGGCACAGCTTGTGCAGGCACATGCACATGTATAGATGCAAATGCAGGAACCTCCTCCTTCCCCAGACCCACAAGTAGCCCAGTTGACAATAGAGAGGGATTCTCTTAGATGGAGGGTAGCAAAGATAGAGAGCGTGGCTCAGAGACTCATTGGCACTATGGGGAGTGCATCCCTACAAGACACTATTGTAGAGGGATTTGAGATGGCCAGCGAGGCCAAGTACTATCGAGTCTGATATGAGGATCTGTGTCCTCCTGAGCGTAGAGAGCATTTCCCATGGTCCCACAGTAGGACCAGGAGTAGGACACAAATAGCTACACAGAGCATGGGGGTTATCAGGCCTTGACGGGATCCTAATGCAGGGATGAGTGGCAGGCCATCATCCTTGAGACTAGCTCCATCAAGGGGTCCACTATCCAGCCTTAATCCATTGATGCATGATTATTGATGTATCTGATTTTATATTGTTTTTTATCATATCTCATGTATATCCCTATATTGTTTGAGTTTCATTGGACATTTGGACATTTGTATTTATGTTTGATGAGCGATGATATGCAACAACAATGAGTTTTGATGATGTGTTTCCTTTTTTGATATGATGATTTGATATGGTTATGCATTTATTTCCTCATTATGTGATATGGGTTTTGATATGTAGTTTTGATGATTGATTGACTAACATGATTTTTTTGGATGATTTGATATGATAATGATATGATGATGAAATGAAATATGATGAGGACTAATGATATCATGTAGGTGGATAAGGATGACAAAAATGCCACATGTTGAAATGATATGATATATGACATGAATGTATGTTTTGGTAATGAGGTGGAAATGAAATGTTTGTATGAAATGCTTGTGTTTGGATTTTTCAAATGCCATAAATGATGATGATGTGATGGATGTTGTGTTTATGAAATGCATCATGAATTTGTAGTATGATATGAATTAGGAAATGATATTAAGTGATATGTGATATGAATCAAATGTTGTATGAAAAATGACATAAAATGATATTAGATGTGAATGATAAATGATATGAAAGGATTAATAATGATGAAATGTATGATAAGATGATAATAAATGATATGAAATGTAATGAAATGAATATGAAATGAATGATGAGATGATAAAATGAAATGAAATGAGATGGGATGATAAAATGAAATGAAATGTAATGGTATGAAATGATGAAATGAAATGATATGAGATGATGAAATGTAAGGAAATGTAATGAAACGAATATGAAATGTAATGAAATGAATATGAAATGAATGATGAGATGATAAAATGAAATGAAATGAGATGGGATGATAAAATGAAATGAAATGTAATGGTATGAAATGATGAAATGAAATGATATGAGATGATGAAATGTAAGGAAATGTAATGGTGAAATAAAATAAATTATGAAATGAAATGAGATTGTAAAATGATATGATATGATGAGATGATAAATGATAAATGATAATTATATGAACAATAAGGATATGAAAATGATAATGATGGTAAAATGATATGATGAATATGAAAATGCTTAAATAATGATATGATATAAAATGTAATAAGGTGTGATGATGAAATGGGATGAATTGAAACAAAATGATATGAAAAAAATAAATGAAATGTAATGATATGAAATGATGAAATGAAATGATATGAGATGGTACGAAAAATGTAATGTAATAAGATTATGATGTAAATGATATGAAAATGTAAATGAAATGATAAGTGAAGTGAAATAGATAAAGATAAAATATGATAATGAAATGGTAATAAAGGTAATAAAATGGTAGGCAACTGTGTAAAATGAAAATGAAATGGATATAAAAATGATGGATAAGATGATAATGAAAATGATATGAAAAATCCTAATGAAGAAGTGAATGATATGAAATGATAAAGGATCGAAATCATATGAGAATGAAATAAAGATGATAAAAATGAGAATGATCAATGATATGCAATGAAATTATATGAAATATGATTAATGAAATGATAATGCAGCATGAAGGATAGATAAATGAGAAAGGATCTATGATAAAAGCTAAACTATGTGATATGCACAAGACCTAGATGAAATGATAATGATTAATGAAATGAGGATGAAGATGAAAAATGATAATGAAAAAAATTTCTGAATGTCCTCGACAAATAGTCCAAAGAGACATGACAACCGTTGATGTGTCTGTGCAGCCTTTCAAAACTCTAATACGAATCCAATATGAAGATATGTACATTGATCTAAATGAAATGCAAGTAAATAAAACCAACCGTTTGTTGACCTTTTGTTAGATTTCTTGAATCATCATAGAGCTTTTTAAAATGTTGGAAGTATGTACAAGCATTAGAGGGGAAATTAGCACCAATGATGACCTGAGTACAATTTTCATGATTTTTGATATAGCAAGCGAACACAAGCATCAAGGTATAATTGAACCAAGATGACCTGAGCATTGCTTGCATAAAAAGACAAAGAGTAACCATTTTCTGATGCAAATGTGGAATTGTCATCAATGATACACTGTAGAAATCATGTCCCATGACATATTTGCACCAAATCGATAGTTAACCTCAAGACAATAGACAAAGAAAAATCATCCTCTTTCCTTGTCGCTCTAGTTTAGTACATCATTAAGTGTGCTCTAGAGAGATGATATCAAAAATCAAACAACCATTGTTAAAAATATAATATTGCTATTCCAAACATTATTTAGATTCTAGATCATCCAGATATGTGTCATGATATGAATTTTCTGAAAACTGTTTGTGCGATGGGTTGATGATTGGATAGCTATTCATGTTATTTGATTGTTTGTTCGTACGATTGGATTTGATGTCATTGTCTACCTATTTCCATAAAACTTGAAAGTTGGTTTCCCCCAGTATGTCAGCATTTTGCCCCTAGTATTAACATAACTTGCTGAAAGGGAAATGTACAATAATCAAGCCATGGTAAGACATTGTCATTCTAGGAAAATGATCAAGCAGCATGATGCTGGTACAACCCTAAGATGATGGAAAGATGCATGAAATGAAGGCTGGAAAGCTACGTGCAGAACATGAACTAATAGATGGAGAGCTACAAATAGCGCCTATTTGCCAGATTTTCACTATTTGTTTTTAATGTATTTTTCTAATTTTATTTTTTTTGTCACTACCGAGATGCTTGTCTTCTAGGTTTTCACTAGGGTAACCATTTTTTTAGGACATTTTGTGCTATTTTTGTTATTTCTTCAAGACTTTTTTTGATGTTTTTGTATTTTTTTCAGGACTTTTTTTGATGTTTTTGTATTTTTTTTGGACTTTTTCTGTTGTTTTTTGTGTTTCTTCAGGACTTTTATGGATAATGATAGCTGCTTTAGACATAATACTTTTTCAAGTGCATGTTGTTGATGGTTTTTTCAAACAGGTCCCCTTATGACATTGATAGCTTGTATGCTCATGAACCATATACTACTATGACCACATATAGACCTAGCCAATTTGGTTCAAAATTTCCTTTCTTTTCTCTGTCTTGCTGATTGCGTGGGTTTTCTTTCAGAACAAGATCACGAACCTGAAAGGTATGTGGATTTACTTTGTGTTTATAGTTGTGAGACATCATTTTTTGATATGCTTTCAAATGATCAGCTGCTCGTTGTCTCTTTTCATCAAGAAGTTCTAGTTTGTGCAGTCAGGAAACTCTGTATTCATCATCTGTGATTAGACCTTTCAGAGATACTGAGTGATGGAATCTCAACCTCTAAAGGTAGGATGGCTTATGTTCAATAGACAAGGGAAAATGGTGTGGCTCATGTCAATGTTCTGATGCTAGTTCTATAGGCCCATAATGTGGGATTGAGTTGAATGTGCCAATATTTCTCTGCATCATTCATAGTCTTCTTCAAAATTTTCAATATTGTTTTATTTGAGGCCTATGCTTGGCCATTCCCTTATGGATAGTAAGGTGTTGAATATCTGTGTTGAATATGAAATCTCTCACAAAGTTCATCAACATCCTAATTCTTGAATGGTCATCCATTATTTGTGATGATGGAGTTGGGAATGCCATAGCGACAAATGAGATAGTTGAGTATAAAAGATGAGATCTGTTTGATGGTAACCTTAGTGAGAGGTACTGCCTCAATCCATTTGGTAAAATACTTTGTCGCTGTGATGATGAACTTGTGTCCATTCGATGATGAAGGATGAATCTTTCCAACTAGATCCAACCCCCATTGAGAAAATGGCCAAGTTGGCATGAACGGTTGTAGTTCTTGTGTAGGAGCATGAATGAGATTCCATGAATTTGACATTTTGAGCACTTCTTCACAAAAGTGAATGATTCCCTTTCCATAGTCGGCTAGTAGTAACCCATTCTAATCAATTTCTTGGATAAGGTCAATCCACTTGAATGTGTACCAAAAATACCACCATGAACCTCTTGTAAAGCTTTGTCAAATTCATCACATTCAAGACATCAAAGTAAAGTACCATCAAGGCCACAACGATAAAGAGTGTCAGCGATAAGGGTATAGCAAGAGGATTGGAAAATAAATTTTTTCTTTTGGTTATGGGATAAGTCAGGTGGTAAGATTTCATCTTTTAGGTAGGCATAAATCTTTCCATACCAAGGTGAATCGAATCCCACCAAGTGGCAAATGATTTGGCTTTCAGGGGTGTCATAAGCAGGTGTAAATGATTGTTCTACCAAAAATTCATAGTGAGCCTATTTTTCTTGGAGTTGTAGCAATGATGCGATCGTGGCCATGGTGTCAACTGCTTTATTATCAAGTCTTGGAATTTGTATAAACTTTAGTCCATGAAGTATTTCTTGAAGTCATCAACCATTTTCTTCTATGGCGACAGTTTTTCATCCTTAGTCTGATAATCATCATTGATTTGATTAATGACTAATTGTGAGTCACCATAAACCTATAGTTCTATGATCCTCCATTCCAATGCGATCTTCAGTCTAGTGATTAAGGCTTCATATTCGGCTATGTTGTTGGTGCATGGAAACATTAGCCTATATGACCAAGGAATGGTATTTCCTTGAGGGGTGACAAAGAGTATGCCCACCCCTGATCCATGTTGAGTGAAAGAACCATCAAAATATAAAAACCATGGTTGTTTTGATTCTACAGTGAAGACATCAGCATCTAGAAATTCAATGTGCATGGGATGCTCTACTTGTAGTGGTGCTTCAACTAGTTGATCAGCGATAACTTGTCCTTTGATTGCTTTGCGATCAACATAATGGATGTCAAACTCCCTTAGGATCATGACCCATTTTGCTAGCCTTCCTATCAATGTAGCTTTGCTTAACATATACTTGAGTGGATCAATCTTAGCAACAAGATTGATTGTATGAGTTAACATGTAGTGCCAAAATTTCTGTGAGGCAAAAACTATTGCTAGACAAGCCTTCTCAATGAAAGTGTAGTTGAGCTCATGACCTATTAACATTTGGCTGATGTAATAAATTGCACGTTCCTTTAATGTAGAGTCCTCTTGTGCTAGTAATGCCCCTAAAGATGTCTCTATTGCAGCAATATATAAGATTAGAGGTTTGTTTGGATTTGGTGGTACTAGAACTGGTGGGTTCATTAGGTACTACTTGATTTGTTGAAAGGCCATCTCACACTTATCATCCCATCTAAAAGGAACATTCTTATGTAGTAGATGTGTGAAAGGTATACTCTTATTGGCCAGCTGTGCAATGAATCTACGGATAGATTGAAGTCGTCCTTGTAATGATCTCAACTGATTGATATTCCTTAGCAGAGCCATTTCCATAATTGCATGTTCCTTTGCAGGATCTACTTCAATTCCTTTTCATGATACTATGTATCCTAAGAGTTTTCCAGATGTGACCCCAAAAACACATTTCTTGGGATTGAGGCGAACTTTGAACTTCTCCAATCTTGCAAATATTTTGGACAATATTTCCAGATGTCCTTCTCTTGTGTATGATTTTTCCAATATATCATCTACATAATCTTCCATGAATGTGTGCATCATGTCATGAAATATTGTAGTCATGGCTCTTTGGTATGTAGCCCCTGTGTTCTTTAGACCGAAAGGCATGACATTCCAATAGTAAGTACCCCATAGACATGTGAAAGTTATTTTGTCCTGGTCTTCAGGTGCAATATTGATTTGGTTTTAACCAGAAAAGCCATCCATTAGTGAATACATGGAATGGCTAGCCATTAGATCAACTATGGTATCAATGCTTGGAAGAGGGAAGTCATCCTTAGGACACGTCTTATTAAGATCTCTAAAATCTATGCACACTCTAACACTTTTGTTAGGTTTGGATACAGTAACAATGTTGGAAATCCATTATGTGTATTCGATTGATCTTATGAATCCCACATCAAAGAGTTTCCTCAGTTCTTCCTTAACCAATAATGCAACATGGGGGTGCATCTTTCTGAGTTTTTGTTTCACAGGCTTAACCCCTAGTTTGATAGACAAGTGATGCATGATAAGATCAGGATCAAGACCTGGCATGTCTACATAAGACCAAGCAAAGTTGACTTGATTTTCTTTTAGAAATTTCATGAATTCTGGTACTTCTTTCTCTGTCATTGACACAGCTAACTGTAGGATCCTTGGTTTTTCTGAAGTTTCAAGATTTACCTCCTTTGTAGGCTCAATCAAGATAGGTGATCTCTCATGGTAGTGCTCTGGGAGAGTGTCAATCTTCCCATCATCTAGTGACTTGAAAAGGTTTTCACCATCTGATACACTCTTTATTTTATCTTTTGTTTGATCTAACACTGCTAGATTCTGGTTTTCACCATTAGATCTTTCTTTTTGATTTTTACTTTTGTAGCTAGGAGACTTGACACTCTCTTGATTAAATACTTTATGCCAAAAATCACTAGTGGAACAATCATTCGTGTTATATGCAGAAAGGAAACTCACGATAGATTCGTCACTTGGGAACATGGGTATATCAATAGGTTTGGATGAATCCCAAACAATGAGAGCGGGATGGATCAAAGGTAATGGGTCATCGGGTTGCATGAAATCAGCCATGGTTATGGTCATAACAGATTTTTTGGTAGGATCCGAGTTATAAAGTAGATCAATGATGGTACTATTATCACGATAGTCTTGTTTGTTTAAATCTGACTCACTATCAATAGAATCATAGTTTCCTTGTGGTTCAGGTTCTTGTGGTTGGGTATCTGATCCTTCTCCTATGATTAGATTTGGGGTGTACTTGTGTACCACATCAACCTTTTTATCCCTCCAAAATTCATAATTGTAGATGGTGTCCCATTCATATTCACCAAAATCTATGTCAGAGTTATTATCCACGAAATTCTAAATTGCTGCCAAACAAACTTCCCTTGTATTAGACCATTCTTGCAATGTGAGGAAAGTATCATGCAACTATTTAGGTGATTTTCCTTTTGAGTTAGTATCATAGCCTAGTCCTGTTTTATCCATTGTAGCGAGTCCTAGAAGGTGAATGGGCTCAACTACTCCTTTTCTCATTTCAATAGGACCACTACCATCATAGCCCATCTTTTGCATGATCGAATATCCTTTACCATATTGATCAGTTGGTAATTTGATATTAAGAACTATTTCATCTTCATATTTATAGAGCCAACTTAAAACTTCTCTATCTTCAGAATCTTCCATAGGGAATTATTCTTTTATAAATCATCCATTAAACTTTGTATTTGGCTATGTTGGTGGTTGTGTTGAAGTGGATGCTATGGATATCTACTGTTGTGTAAGCGAGGGTTGTCCATGTGACTGAGGCGATATAGGTAGATCATTCGCAAGGCAGAGAGAGTACTCCCCTAATCCCTTGTCCTTGAATCGTAGTTGCTTGTCAAAGATTTTGGTTAACTGACTGATTTGCGTATCAACTTTGAGAGAAGTATGAGCAGGAGCTTCTCGATTGTTAGGAACCAAAGTATCTTGACTAGCTTTGATGTTGGCACAAGTTTGATTGTTTGAATTGTCAGCTGGTATTGTGATCTCCTATCCATCATAAGAAAACTTAAGACATTGATGATATGTGGACGGGACAACTTGCATTTCATGCATCCAAGGACAACCCAACAAGATGTTGTATGCGAGATCACGATCTAACACTTGACAAAAGATATTTTTGATAACAGGTCCTACACTGACTAGTAGCATGATTAAACCATTGGATGCTCTTTCCTCATCGTAGGATTTGATAGTGATCTTTCTTCTGGGATCAATCGAGTCCTCATAAAATCCTAAAGCCTGAACTAGCTTCATAGTACATATGTTCAAACTGGCACCTCCATCTATTAGTACATGTCTGACATGAAACTTATGGACCATGACCTCTAAGTATAATGATGAATTATGAGGATGTGTCATGGAAACATCATCATTTTTAGAGAATGAAAGGCATGTGGGTGAGGAAAAGTGTCCTACCATGGCTTGAAATTGGTTTACATCTAGATCGATGGATACAGTTGTTTCAACCAGGGCCTTTTCTAGAATTTCCTTATGTGCTGGAGAAATCTTCAAGAGTTCTAAGATGGAAATTTGAGCAGGAGTTTTTCGAAGTTGATTGTCTAAGTCATACTAATGTTGAGGTAGGGGCACAATTGATTTCAAAGAAGCACCCTTTAAGATGACTTTAGCTTGTGCCCTTGTTGTTGTATTGACCTCCCTATATTCCATTTTTTCCTTGATTTTTATAACATTGACCCGCTCGTCGTCAGTGTAGATATAATTTATTATATGATCATCATTGATATGATTCACACATTTTCCAGAAGACTCACCCTTTTGATAATTGGGTAAAGGATTGCAAAATTCTTGGTGGTCTTCGCTCGATTGTTGGTGTCCTTCTACCTTAATGGTGTCATTTTCTATCAAGTCTTGGATTACATTCTTCAAGGCTTGACAATTATTCGTGTGATGGCCCTTGCATCAATGATAATCACAATAGTATGTGTCATTCCATGATGGAGGCTTCACACTAGGTTTTTAATTCCATTGAGGTGGTAGGGTGATAACGTTCTTTGCCATTAACTCTTTAAGGGAAGATTCTAGAGATTGACCCAGTGGAGTAAAAGTTCTTCTGCTAGAGAAGAATGAAGATCGTTGTGGATTTGTGTTCGATTTACTTCCTAAGACATTGTTGTTGGTATTGTTTCCACGGTAACCTTCATTGTTGGCATTCCCTTGGTTGGGAGTAAAATTTTGACTCACGTTATTCCTCGGAGGAGGAGGATTGTTTCCTTGATTTGTGACTAAGTTGATGTTGTTATAGTTATTGTTGCGAAGAGCACTTAGAGGACTAAGAACAAATGGCTTAGTCGAGACATGATTTTCATCTACGACACCATCATTTACCACATTTTTGTTAGGATTCCAAGACTTAGATTTGTCATTGTGGTGATTTGATGAGCAAGGATTGTCCTTATCAAGTTTGATTATCCCTCTTTGAACCAAAGCACTTTGAATGGTGATGGCATTTTCAATCAATTTTTGAAAAGAGGGAGGACAATGAAGATTAAGACGATATCTCATCTCTTGATCTAAGTTGTTTATGGAAGTGGTGATCTTTTCCTTTTCAAGAACGTGGCATGGATATTTAGCAAACAACCTTCTCCATCTCTGAAGAAATGTAATGAATGGTTCACCAGGTCTCTATTTAGCCTTGGAGAGATCAATCATGGTTATCTGATGTTGTATGTTGTAGGAATATTATGATATAAACTCATTAATCAATTCCTCAAATGTATTGATGGGCGGTGTGATTTTTGATAGCCATTCCATAGATTGGCCTCCAAGACTTCTAGGAAACAAATGCATTAAGTATGTATCCTCATGAGAAAACTCTAAATTCATATTTCAAAAGTCCCTAATATGATCGATTGGATTAGATTTCCCATTGTAACAATCGAACTTTGGTATTTCACAATGTTTGGGAAATGGAATCATGTTGAGGCATCTGTCAAAAGGATAAGGACAGATGTCATCAAGAGTGTTTATCTTTGTTGTGGCTCCCCCTTGTAGATCTTTAATTTTTCCTTGTAGTGCTTTAACTTGTTGAGTCAAGGCACTAAGTTCAAACAAGGGTGTTTCATCAGGATTACTCTTTATGTTCTTATTATCAAAATCATAGGGAAATTTAGCTCCTTTGTCATCTAGATACAAGAAATATTTTTCTTTATTGTGTTCCAAAATATTTTCTAAGGATTTGTGAAATTTTGGATCTTGTTCAGCCTCTCTAAGATGTTCTTCATCCCGTTCATCATCACTTTCCACAGGATGTTTGCTTCCATCCCTATTGAAAGGGAATGGATTCTTTTCTCTTTCACCCATGTTATCTTTAGAAAGGGAATTATGACTCACACTATAAAGTGTATTGCTAGTCTAACCCTCTTCTTGAATTCTTCGGGTATGACCTTGTTGAATATCCTCTTTCAACTTATTATATTGAGATCTTGTAAAAATAGGCATATGACTTTGAAACGTTCTTCTAGACTTAGATCACAATTTGATAAATGTGCAAATGATGATATTTTGATCTGATAAGATGAAAATATTATGATATGATCAAAAGTCATTCCTAATTCTTGATTTGTGGCTTCCAATGATAAAGGATGTCAGAATTTTTTTTGAAAGGTGCACTTTTTAAGATTTTGATCCCTATTTTTGAAGAATGATAAGTATATCAAATGGCCTAATTCACTCACTGAGGAATTTGACTGGGATGTGTGGGATATTCAATAGAAGAGTGTGGTAGATAATCAAAGTTGAGAGGTTGATTATGATTGTGTCATTGAGATAGAGCTCTTCTTTGAAAATAGGCTCATGAATATAAAGGCTCTACAGTGTACTCGTCAGTAAATCCCCTAGAAAAATCTTGATACCTATGAAGAAACTCACGGTAATGAAGCAAGATGTTCTGACTTTTATACAAAAACTTTCTTCGTTGTAAAGTTTTCTTGTAACCTAAATGTTTCTTAGGCTTCTTGATCTTATTGGCAATCGATTTCCTAACAAACTTGGTTGATTTCTACTCTCTAAGCATGAGAGAAATGTCAAGATGCTACTGGACCAAGGATGTTATAAATTTAGATCTGTCAAAAGTGAAAACTTTGGAGAATGACAGATGTGTTACTCTGTGTCCTATATGCGCTACAGAAATAGGCATATGCACTAGAGAAACAATCAAATACACTACAATAGACCTCAGATGCGCTACAATATGTCCCAAATGTGCTTCAAAAAAAGGTTTTTAATGTGACCAAGAACTATTTGCAGAATACTCAGCCTATGCACTAAAACATACTTCAAATGCGCTGAACTAACCAATGAATGTGCTAGAATAGACCCTATATGTGCTAAGACATTTCCTAGATGCATTAAAACAATTTTCCAAAACAATTTTCTGAACAGTTGAGAATAGTTTTCAGCTGAATTTTTGCATATTCATTTTGGATGATCTTTTATCTGATTTAATGTGATGGAAGACACAACAAACATTTTGAAAAAAGTTGTTTTTAAACCCTATACTAAACGTCAAGTGTATGATCAAAAATGTTTTTCAAAAATGTGTTTTCACAGGTTTAGCACATGAAAGACAATTCAGGCAGACTCACTCTTAGTACTCAAGTAGGTCATCGTAATAATCAATAGCCCACATCTTAGAACTGTGTCGACTTACACAACTGTGTCACCCCTGAAGGGGCACCCGTGTTTTCATATTTTCTAGGTGCGTACTCAGAGTGACAGAAGTGGATACCGGCTCCCCTGAGAAAATGGTCCTTGGTAGTTATATGGTGAGTGTCTTGGGGGTACATTCTTCCCTCCCCTTGCATTGTGATCAATAATAAACTGACTTCGGCTGGCTACTACACTAGGTTCTTAGTAAGGGTTTACGTTCGGTGCAGCAATAATAAACTCCCTCAGGAGACCTCCCAACCTTTAGAACAAAGGCTTTGGGGATGGTTATCTTGCACACTACTAGCAAAAGAGGGTTTTCCCAAAAAAAATTAAATTTTATAGTGGGGTGGAATAGCCTGGCTTTGGCTTGAATCCACTTGAGTCATTCCTCTTGGGTGAGTACCTTTTCCCACAAGAGCATGCCCTCTAAAGGATATAATAAAGCAGTAAATTTGCATGAAATTGAAAAGGAAAGTCTGGTATTTTGATCAACCAGTTAAAGGGATAGCATAGACCTATTGAAACAAACAAAGCAAACAAATGTTCTTTTTAAAACCCAAATGACAATGATTTAATCTATGTGAAGATGTTGCTTCACATAAGCATGTGATTTATTTTAACTACACAAATCATTGTGTGGTGACTATCCTAGATTGCTTCATTTTAAATTCCATGTCTATCCTAGGATTTGTTCATTTTAACCAAATGTGACTATCCTAGGGTTGCTTCTTTTTAACCAAAGAAAGTTCTATCTACAGAAGGCGTTAGACTCAGAACTTTGTTTATTTACAACCTATAAGTGCTAAAATAAATAGTAAATGTGCCAAAATAGAATGTTAAAGTGCTATAGAAAACCCCAAATGCACTAAAATAAATCCTATATGCACTTAATCTAGGAATGCAAGATTTTTACAAAAACTCTAACGAAATGTGTCAGATCTATGGGATGTTATGTTCCTTGGAAGCACTAAAACAGATCCTAGAAGCACCAAAACAGTTCTTGGATGCACTGAAAAACCTACAAAAACATCGTTAAAAATCCTGTATGCACTAAAGAAAGCCATGGAAGTGCTAAAACGGAAATCTTTGATGTAAGGCCGAATTCCAAAATGTAAAAACCTGTCAAAAAACTTTGCAAGCAAATGTTAAAAATGGGGCATAGGCCCCACAGTGGGCGCCAATAATGTGTGGATGAATATATGCATATCAAATATTTAAATTAAAGTTTGAATCAAACAAACCAATGAAACTTTAAATCAGAGCATAAACTAAAAGAAGAGAAAACAAACTCCATTTATACTCCGAAAACATCCCATTGTCCTCTATCCCCAGTGTTTTTGTTGAACCTAGCTTGCTCTCATATTTTGTATACAAAGCTCAACAAAATGTCTTCCTAGAGAATGATATTTAGAATAAATGCATGCTTATGCTAAGATGCCATTAACAAGACTAAAAATGATAGCTAAAATATGAAATTACTAAATGTAATGATTGCTAAAACTGATAAATGCTAGATGATATTAAAATAACGTGTGCACGTGAATGTAAGTATATGCAAGTGTCCCCAATGCTTGGATTCGCAGAGGTTTTTATAGAATTTTTGAAAGACTTTGATTAGATGGCATGATCAACGGTTTAAATCAAGCTTGTTAAGATGAATGGTGAGATATTTTTGAAAGTTGAGAGAGAAATGGAATGTTTCCTTCTACACAAATTTTCTCTTTCAGATCTAAGGGAAAGTTTCCATTTGAGAAGTGAGTAGGAGATAAGACTCATAATTAAATAAATAAATTTATTTAATTACATGTGAGGATAAATTTAGAAGTTTCCATAATTAAATATTTAATATCTAATTGTGTGTGAGAAGATGATAGAAAAGCGTTTAATTAAATATATAAAATACTTAATTAAATATGAAGTGAAGAAAGTTTCTAATTAAATATTTTAGAATATTTAACTATGTGAAGAGTGAGGAAAGTTTTTTAATTAAATATTTTAGAATATTTAATTAAATATAGAGTGGGGAAAGTTTCTAATTAAATATTTTAGAATATTTAATTGAATGTAGAGGGAAGAATTAGAAAGTGTTTAATTAAATATTTAGAATATTTAATTAAATGTGAAAAAGGTATTTTAGAGGAATATCATTTGAATTTAAAATTCAAACTTATGATAATTAATATAAATAAATTATAAAATCTATTTAATTAATTAAGAGGAATATGGAAGATGGTAGTAATTAAATAAAGTTATTTATATAATTAAGGTAGAAGAATTATAAAAGTGAAAAATATAAATAAATAATTAAGTTTATTTATATGTAGATGACTTTAGAAGATTAATTAAATAATTTATATTTAATTAATTAACAAACTTGATTAACCATGACCATTTTTAGATGTATACAAGACTAAGTTTAATGTTGAAGGTAAAGTTGCAAAACATAAAGCTAGATTAGTTGCAAAAGGATTTTCACAACAGTATGGGATTGACTATAATGAAACATTTGCTCCAGTTGCTAGACTAGATATAGTTAGGGCTGTTTTAGCAATAGTTGCACAAAATAGTTGGAAAGTTCATCAAATGGATGTAAAATCAGCTTTCCTGAATGGTTTCCTTGAAGAAGTTTATGTTAAGCAATCTCCAGGATATGAGGTATATGGGCATGAAAATAAAGTGTGTAAATTGAAAAGAGCATTTTCTAGTTTGAAACAGGCACCAAGGGCATGGTATAGTAGGATTGATTCATATTTAATAAGTAATGGATTCAATAGAAGTAACAATAACCCCACATTGATTCAATAGCATTGTGAGTCTATATGTTGATGATTTAATTTTCAATCATGGAGATTTTTTTTGCAGACATGCTCAAATCAACCTTAATGAAAGAGTTTGAAATGATAGATTTAGGCTTAATGAGATACTTTTTGGGAATTGAAAATTTTCAATACGATAAAGGAATCTTCATTTGTCAGTCTAAGTATGTGAAGGATGTATTAAGAAGATTCAGAATGTTACAAAGCAATCCAACATCAACTCCAGTTGCTATAGGAACAGAACTTAGCAAAGAGGATAAAGGGTCAAATGTTGATCCAACTATGTTTAAAAGACTTGTTGGAAGTCTAATGTATCTTATAGCTACAAGGCCAAATATCATGTATGGAATTAGTTTGATCTCAAGGTTCATGAATTCACCTCAAGATTCTCACTGGTAAGCTGGAAAGAGAATACTGCGATATGTTGCACAAGAACAACAAGATATGAAATTTTATATTCCAAAACTAATGATTTTAATTTGGTTGGTTACACTGATAGTGATTTTGCAGGTAGCATAGACGACATGAAGAGTACTTCTGGACACATATTTCATTTTGGATCTGGAGCTGTCTCATGGGCATTGAAGAAGCAACCCATAGTAACAATTTCATCAGCTGAAGCAGAATATGTAGCTGCGACTACTACATCATGTCAAGCAGTATGGATGCACTAAATCTCATTTGATTTGTTGCATAATCAAGAAGAACCAACAACAATCTTTTGTGATAACAAGTCAACAATATCATTATTAAAAAATCATGTTTTTCACAAAAGGAGCAAACACAATGATACAAGGTACCATTTCGTCTGAGAGTTGGTCAACAATGGAGAAATCTGCCTTGAATTTTGTAGATTTGAAGATCAATTAGCATACATTTTTACTAAGGAATTACCAAAGGAAAAATTTAAGTATCTACAAAAAAGACTAGGTCTTATTGATGTTGAAGCAATCGGTGGTTAAAATTAAGGGGGGTTATTGGAAAATGGAGTAATTTCACACACCATCAGCCACCATCATTAAAGACTAAATCTGATATCCTCCACCGACGAGCATTAAGTCTTCTTGACTTCATTGCTTCAGTCTTTACTATGTTGATAAGATATTTTCTTGATATTTTTGCAGTTAATAATCTATCAGGGTTATCCATCTACTTCTCCTTCCACATTGTTCATCTTATCTTCTCTGCTACCTAAAGACCTCTATAAATAGCAGAGGCATATGTAATAGAAATATATCAATAAAGATCTAGTGTATGTTGTAGCATACGTTTCTATCTTACTTTTACTCTGTCTCTTGAGTTTGCTATTTTTCTGTATATTGTCCTCTTTTTCGCCTAGATCCTCCACGTCGATGGTGACTCATCTAAAGAGTGTGGTGGTGTTTGTTTCCTTGTTTGTTTATTTGTCACCATATTAAGCCTCCTAAGTTTGTAGATTGCCATTCTTCATGCTGGCAAGACACTCTCTTTTGCGCCTCTTTCACTAGCAGTTTGCTTGGCCAAATTTCAGCACCATTTCTTATTGTCTATGAAGACCACTATTCATCACATAATAGTCACACATTCCATGCCATCTTTGCTAGCATTTCATTGGCTTTGATACCATATGAAGGGGAAAATAACTTAATAATCTATTCATTATGCAATCGTCTTTATACAAGGAAGGAGTTGTTGAAAGTGGGAAAGAGCAATTGGAAGCCGTTGATTTATGGTTAACTTGAAGATAATTAAACTGTACCTCCACTATCTTTTACAATGCAATATGCTAACAATTTTTCCTCTACGTAACTAATGAGTTTGATACAATTAAAGCTAATGACTTGCTAAATCCAATTACAATCACAAAGAAAACCCCACTTAAATATTTACAAGAGAACATTTTAAACCCACAATTATTACAATTGAAATAAACACTAGAGTCTACCACTAGGTACACCATCCTTTTTGATGGTAATGAAACTATCAACACAACCTGTACTTCATATGATCATACTATTGTCATCCACAAGATTCTCCTTTGATGTAAAGAGAGTGATCCATCATATTTTCAAATGTTTGATTAGCCCTTTCTACTAGAACAGGGATAATTTGGTATTTGAATCGACAAGGCTGAGCCCATGTGTTGGCTTGTGTCCATCTCATTTACTGTTCTGACGACTTGGAACGTCACAGAAACGTAACAAAAGAACACTAAAGTGAATAGAAGGTAGAATAATATAACAATTTGAACATTCAAACTAAAAAATACTACAAATCGATCTACAATGTGTCTTAAAACATATTCAAAAAGTATGCAGTAAATAGAAAAAAAATAGAATATCAATATTGCAATATGCAATTTCTGATATGTTCCAAGAATGTTTGTTTGATTCCTTGTTGTGTTTCTGTTGTTACACTCATAGTTTCTTTTCGCTTACATGCTAGAATTTGGACTGGAATTGTATGTTTTGTTCTCTCCAATGCCATTGTACTCATGATTTCATAGTCTCTCTGGTTTTATTACTGTTTCATGGGCTGTCTTGCTTTCGTGAGCTGTTATGCTCATGGAATCCTGGACAATCGTAACCTTATCTTCGTGGTGAGCTGTAATCGTATGGCTGAATCCAATAAAATAACTGTCGAAAAGAAGAAGTAATCAAGGAAAGATAATTTATAAATTGAAATTTAGATTGCAAGTATCGTATTTTTAATGTAAGTTAAGGTCGATCAAAAATATTCTAATCTTTATTAATATGGAAGCGATAAGAACGTCACACGGCCCTGTTTTTCTGATGGAACGGTATTATGGCCTTCCGAGCCCCATGGCTCGGGTGGTGTGGGAGAGGACTTTCATGAAACAAACTTATTTGTTCGGGTAGACAAATTCAGACGTTTGATTAACTGGTTGATGTAATTTTCTTCCCATCCACTGTCGCCAAATATGATCTCTCTCATTTGACTGATTCTCGGCATGACAGTTGTTCTCTCCTCGCAGTCTTCCTTCACGACCTTGAGCAAGGCCGTTCGAATATGATCGTCCGTGAAACTGCCATCCTCTTGTCTTTCCACTTCCAAGCCCAGCTTTAGTTCTCCTCCCACAAGCCTGGCGTTGAGACCCTGGTCCGCATTCATGGGAAGAAGTACAAGTTTCACTCCGAACTTCAACGCCTCCACCACAGAGCTCCACCCCGAGTGGCTCAGAAACACGCCCACCGATGGATGCGCAAGAATCTGAAGTTGCGGCGCCCACTCGCTGTAAATAAGCCCTCGGTCGTGTGTTCGAGCCTGGAAACCCTCTGGTAGTAAGCCCGACGCACTGCATTCCCCCTTGGAAAAGCGAGGGAACCGCAGCACCCAAAGAAACGGCAGTCCCGTCGCCTCCAAACCACGTGCCAGAGCACCGATCTGCTCTTTCGATAGAAAGCATTCGCTCCCAAACGATACATACACTACAGACGAAGCCGTCTGCTTGTCCAACCATCTCAGACAAAATGATTCCTCTTCCGAAAGGTTGGTCCGGGGAATATCGGGTGGCAGAGGACCGACAGGAACCACGGCCTTTCCGGTGGCTCGCTCGAGATATTGTATAAACTTGTCTTCCATTTCTACGCACGATCTGATGATAATAAAAGAACATCCATTGACTGATTTAAAGCCTCGCTGAATGACTGAGATCTGTCCGTCACTGTGATTGAAAGCACCGACAACATACCGAGCTTCGAATGTCCGCCAAACAACTTGAGTAGATGGAAAATCTGGCGGCGGCACGGTCAGGTCCTCCACCGTGGTTTCTTCTTCCTTGTCTCTGCTGGGATGCAGCGAGTAACTAGACATCGCAGCGTTAAAAATAAGGAAGAAAATAGCTGGAATACCAAACTTGGCAGCAACAGTTGCAGCCCAGTACTGTGAAAAGTCGTGGACAACGTAATCAGGTAAGAGCCGCTGTAAGAGGTCTTCAAACGGCTGCTCCAGGCCGTCCAGCGACTTCTTTAAGACGCCTTCCATTTCGTTGGGAACATCGGCGGTGCTCTCTGCGCCTGCTGGCAGCCCCTCCACCGACGGCAACGGCAGTTCCACCAGATCGATCTTCCAACTCTTGTCTAACAATAACCGCCTAATTTTGCCAATATTACGCGGGGTGGAGAGGAACGTTACTTTGAATCCATTATTAGCAAGCCTTTTGGAAAGCTCGAAGAAAGGCCCGATGTGACCCTGTGCGAGCCAGGGAAACATAAGTACATGAAGGCGCTTCTCGCTTTCTGCTTCCATTATCTCCTTGACATCATCTACAACAAGAACCGAATTTAAGCAAATTGCCTGCATTCATTATAATGAACCCTAAAATTCTCATAACAAATAAAATCTGATTTAATCAATAATAATCTCCATTTCAGACGGACCGATGATTACAAATTACAATGAACTTCACATGGGAAGATAAAAAAATATAAATTCGAAGTCTCAACTTGTTTATGCAATTCACGTGTTAGTTTTCTATTCTGCTGGCCTTATCCCGTCCATCGCATTTAGATTATTTTACTTATTTAAAAACTATTTAAACCTGTTGAATGCCGCTATAACCGTCATGCATGATGTCATCGACCACCTTGACTGGATGCCTACGAAACAAAATATCTCATTAACGAAAACGGAGTATAGTTGTAGACTTGTAGTTGAACGATATGCGATGCACGTTAAACACTTATTGCACCCAATGTTCGAAAATGATACTTTACTGTAAATTTTATAATCAATCCGTCTAACAAAAATCTTTCAGCTTAAAGTTGGAAATCTTTTGAGACAGTTTTGTATTTATTTAGGGTTTGTTCCAGCTCACGCCTAGCACGGTTGTTAACAGTCTGACGCATGCTTAGCTCAAAGGGAAGAGGACTAGGGGGAAGAGCTTAAGTCGTTCGTGAGTTATAATTGTGATTTCGATATACATGGGCCTCTGCATAAAGCTGGCGAAGTCTTTCATTTATAAAAGACATGTTGCAGAGTCGAAACTATTTTTTGGGCAATTGGCATAACATTGTATCGACTGTTTATGTGAGGTGGGATTGAGTTTGGGGCAATCAACCATGACGATATTAATAATTAAGTGTTTAAAGAAGAATAAAGATTGAGAAAGACGAGGAAAGACTCAGGGTGAGGCCGATAGAGAGATAGAAGCAATCAAATCTACCGAGTTTATCTAGTGGACAAGCTCAAGCTCTCTAGTTGGTCTAAGTAACCTAGTGGTGGGAATGACTTTTTGAAAGACTGTAGATTGGTCTAAAGATGTTGAGTGAGTAAGTCATATGATAAAAACCAAATCTATTGAACATTTTACTGCACTCCTTCTGTGCACTCCACCTTCGTGGCTATTTAATGAATTTTCTCATAGAATTTGGGAAAAAGACCAGTTTGAGTTTTAGGTGGTTGGGAGGTTATACGAGTTATACTAGTGGGATGTAAAGATCCATGAGCAATTTTCATTTGACCATGGCTATAGCTTTTTTTGTCTCTTCCATTTTCACCGAATCTATGTTGGGTGTTTTCATTGTTTTGTAGGATAAGATACATGAATTAAAATAGACAAAAGAATTTTTAGTGGTATTTGTTGTGATGTTATTATAAAATTAAATATTTTTAATATTTTGTGAATGTTATTATAGGTGGACTTGTTTAAATCTCATATATTGTAAAGAGGTTATATGGAGCTGTGTATTATGTTTGAAGTCGAGTTGCAATCAATAATTCTTTTAGAGAAATCAAAGAGGTTAGAATGAGGAAGGTTTTCTTTATTAAGGTCATAAAATTCTTGAAGTCATTGAGGTTCTTCATAGGATTTCATTGAAGTGGTCATTTATCACAAGCTAAATAGTAGCATATTAACTTTGTTTGTTTTAAATATTTTTACAATCAATGGCAACGAGAAGAACCAAAAAGCTCTAGGAAAGAATTACATATCAAAAAAGAAGAATAAGTTTTGAAGGAACTGATGAGTCATGCACTATCAATTGACATTTTATCTTTCTTAGTTACTAGCTCAAAGTTTCGTAAGATGGAATTCATTAGCATCAATTAATCCATTAAGTCACAATCATAGGCACATGAAAAGTAAGTGAACATTCAAACTCACCTCAAGGGCACTGTGAATTTTTATATCCCCACCATCAACATACTAGAGTATTGGGAATTCAAAAATATTTTTGTAATTTAGGAGCATTTCAAGCACACCAAAGTTGCAAGGCCTACCAAATTTTTGTAAAGGAAGGATGGTCTAGTAAAAATAGATGAACCTATGGTTCCAATTTTATTACTATTAAAATAAAGTAATGATTTATTAATAAAGTCTGTTATTATAGGTTGGATAGGATAATGGTCAACCATATAATATATTATTTCTTTGTCCTACCCAATAAACAATTTTTTATTTAAGTTATTGGGCCTACCTAATTGACTATGTTGTCTATATATTTGTATGACTTACTATTTGATTATTTTATAGTACAAAATTTGTTATAATAGTCCTTTTTCTTATCCTCGAGGCATGAATTTGATTCTAAAATATTTCAATATGAATAGAAATTGGGAGGGACCTTATCGCTCATTTTATTGGAAATAAATACAAGATAAAAATATATATAGTTTACTTGATATTATATTATGTTTTATGAAAGTACTCTCTTTGTTCTTTCCGCTTCCACATTAATAATTTGGCACAACATGATGATGATGGGAAATAATGTCTTGTATATTATATTAGTCACACTTTATGTGATTATGAGGTCTAATACACTACAATTGAGAAACCATATTTAGCTATTTTGTTTGCAACACATAAGCTAAGTCAATATCTTTTGATTGCTTAAAACAATATTTGGCTAATCCTCATATCCTACAACTAGCCGTCTCAAGACATCCCTTCTTTCTTAATAATTTTTCTTCTTCTAATGTTCTTGCAACATTATTTGCACAACATGTTGATTATGGTAAAGAATGGCTTATATATTATATTAGTCACACTTTACTTGATTTTTAGGTCTAATGGAATACAATTGAGAAACAATATTTAGCTCTTTTCTTGTAACACATAAGCTAAGACATTATCTTTTAACTAACCTAGTGTTGGGAATGACTTTTTAAAAGGTTGTGGATTGGCTTACAAATGTTGAGTGAGTTATTTATATGATACAAACAAAACCTATTGAATATTTTACTACACACCTTCTATTCATTTGACTTCATGACTATTTTTTTTATTTTCACATAGAATTTTGGGTAAAAATTCAAGTTGTGTTTTAGGTGGTCAGGGTGTCATAAGAGGTATAATAGTGGGAAGTAAACCATCATGAGTAGTTTTCCTCTAATTATGGTTATAATTTGTTTGTGTCTTCCATTATCATCAAACATATGTTGGGCATTTTCATTGTTTCGTAGGGTAAGTTACATGAATTAAAATAGAAAAAAGACTTTCAATGGTATTTATTTTGAATGCTATCATTTATAATAAAATTAAATATTTTTACTATTTTGTGAATTTTAGTGTAGGTGGATTTGTTTGATTTTTAAATATATGGTATTGAGGTTATATGGAGTTGTGTATTATGTTTGAAGTGGAGCTGAAATCAATAATTTTTTAGAGTGATAAAAGAGGTTAGAATGAGGGAGGTCTTCTTTATTAAGGTCATGACATTCTTCAATCCATTTAGGAGGTTCTTGGTAGGATTTCATTGAAGTGGTCATTCATTAGAAGTTAAATATCTTAGCATTACAACTTTCTTTGTTTTTGATACTCTATAATCATTGGCAACAAGAAGCACATAAAAGCTCCAGGGAAGAATTGCATATCATCAAATAAGAATAGGCTTTTGAGAAAGTGATGAGTCATGCACTATCAATTTACATGCTATCTTTACTAGTCATTATCTTAAAGTTTCATATGATGGAATTCATTAGGATAATTTAAGCCACTTTGTCACAATCATATGCACAAAAAAAGAAAGTGATGAAGATTCAAACTCATCTCAAGGGAACTATGAGTTTTTATGGCTCCACCCTCAACATACTAGATTTTTGGCCATTAAAATACAATTTCTTTACCTTATGAGAATTAAAACCACACTAGAACTGCAAGGCCTATCAAATTTCTATAAAGGAGGGCTAGTCTAGTAAAACTAGAAAATGGAACCCATGATTTCAATTTTATCACTACTATTTAATAAAATATTTTTTTAGTAACTCTATTATAGGTTAGATAGGATGATAATAAACCATATAAAATATTATTTCTTTGGCATACTAAAACAATCATTTTCATATAATTTATTTAGCCTACCTACTTCACCATGTTGTCTATATATTTTAATGATTTACTATTTGACTATTTTATAGTAGGGAATTTTTGGAAATATTTTTTCTCATCTTCAAGGCATGATTTTAAATGTAAAATATTTCAATATCAATAGAATTTAAAGGTTCATAATCAATCATTTGATTTGACAAAAATAGATGATGAAAATGTTAGTGTATATATTTTATGCATACACTTAGGCTTACTTAAGCCTACTTAGTCATCCATTTACACTTGATACTTGTTCATGCAATATTTCAAGTTGGTTACAAGTTTCATAGACATGTATCACCTTAGGTTTGACACTTCATGCTACTTTAGAGGCAGCCAACTCACCACCACTCCATGTGTGAGGATTCCTATCCTCATTTTGTGGAAGTTGGTTGCCTTTCTTCTCCTTTATATGTACATCTTTGTTTACCTAATAGAATAATCAACTTTATGAAATATTTGTTTATTGTGCTTGTCAATAATCTCTGAGTGTTGTAGGTTTTCATAGAAAATCTATGTTTTTTGTAATATTAAATATTTTTTATTAGTAAAATATTTTTTATATAAAATTTATAGTAGGAAATGATATGTATATAGTTTAATAAAAAAATTATCTAACTACATAATAATTTATTTATTAAAATATCATAATAGTTTTTAGTTATATTGTTATAACAAATACATGTTATGTATAAAATAATTCTTAAATTGTATTGGTATCCTTACATCTTCTCCTTGCTAGCATTTGTATATTGGATTCCCATATAATTTTAGTGTGTATTCTTGATCTATTAAATATATTGTTAATATTAAAAAAAAAATCTATAACTCTTCTTAATCTAATTTTAAAATTAGATTAATAATATAAACATTAAAATCAATAACATAATAATTTGTAGCTTATTATTTTAGTAAGGTTACTAATAATAATCTTCAATTCTATGTTTTTAATATACTAATATAAAAGGTAGTGGTAGTATTATCAAGGAATTTGATTGAAATGATATGTGGTGAATAAATCTATTAAATTGCATAGACCTTAGGTTTCATGTACATAACTTAGCTCAAATAACATTATTATAAGTAAATTCCATACATGTTCTAAATGATTGTAAATAGACTATTTGGACTTATTTTCTATTGTACATTTCAAAGTGGGGAAACATGAATACTATAGGCACTAGACATGTATTGACCTTGAAAGATAAAAACATACAATATTTAGGGTTTTATAAAAATTTAGTACACTTATTGTTATCCTTAAGTTATTTTTTTTAATTTTCTAGCTCTCTCATAGTTATATCCATAGTAATAGTATAAAAATGTGTAATTTTATCAAGATGTGAAATCATAGATTGAGTGAAATGGAATTGAGAGATAAGAGGCATATACATGGATTGAACACATCATACATATAGTTGGAGGCAATGGTCATGTGTTGGGATGGGGAGATAGTATGGGTGACATGAGTGGAATGTGTAATATTATTTATTTGTCAGGATGATTGGATTAGGTAAGGGTAGAATGCTAAAAGGAATGGAAATATTAGTTGGGGTAGTGAAAGGGTGAGTGTAATATTTTGATAAACCATATTAGGGATTGAAGCCAAAAGGGGATGAGGTAGGGGTAGTGGAAGTATTAACAAAACATTAGGGTTGATGTTGGAATTGTCTAAAGAATTAGTAAGTTTAGGACTGCTAGAGGAAGATGGTTTACATGATATATACTGTTATAAATATTTCTTAAAAATATAAGATCTTGCAATATTTTTATGTCATAAGGGAATGCATGAAATTTCTTTTAAAATAGATTTCTAATTGATTGAGGGATTCAATTTATATCAATAAATCTATCAAAACTTGCCACATAAGATGAATATCCATTTGTCATATACGTATCATGATCATAATCACGTTGGTCACCTATGTTGATCTCAACATTGCCTCCATTAGAGATATCAATGTTACTGTAATAGAGTTTAATTGAGAACTCCTACTCAAGGGAAGATTAGGATCACAAGTAGTTATTTCCATAAACAATAATATGGTGTAAGGTAATCAAACTCATATGAAAAGATAGAAAAATAGAGATAGATAAAAACTAAAAAGAATAAAAAATATAATCCCTAATTCCAATATAATATGGCTAGGGTATATGATAGATAAAAATATAAATAACCACACTACACCTTAAAATAATGGTATATCAATCAATTAAAAAAATGAAAAAGGAAGTATAAGTCTAAAAATAGAATAAAAACTCAAAAAAGTGCAGTTATAAAAACCCTAATGTGATGAGAACCCATATAAATAATTCTAGGCCATGTAATTTATCAATTAATTTTATAAAAATATATACAAAAATAACACCTATAGATGATCTTGGCTAATCCAATGAAATGCATATACATAAGTAAAACTAACCTAGATTTAATTAGAGATGGGTATGTGAGCCAAAGTATTAACAATTTAAATGCTAATATATGGAAGTAAATGTAATGGATAGGGGAACTTAGCTCATATAAAAAATATTATATTTCTTTGATTTAAATTATAAATATTTTCATCCAAAAATGTGTCCTTTCTTTGTTAAGACATAGTGAACTATTCTTTCACCTTATACTAAAGAATATCATGTGTTGGTCACTCAAAGCAACATATGCCAATTTTTGGATGCTTTCTATTGAATAGAGGAGACCAATTTTTTATTTATTTGGAATCTTGTGTTGAATATGTGCTTCCTATGAAATCAAATCTAAATTTCTAGGTCAATTCTATAGTCATATATTTTTCTTATACACTTAGATATAACTCCTAAAAGTGTAAATTTTTCTTAGCTATTCACCTAGTTTTCCTTTGCACATGTTATACTATTTTATTGACATTTTCTAAGTATTTATATTTAAAAGTTTATTGAAAGGATTATTTTTGTGTTGAAACAAGACATGTTCTCCTAGTTAAATCCATTAAAATATGTTTAAAAGAGTAGATACATTAATTAAGGTCCTTAGAAGGAACTATATAGATTTGTTACATCTTTTAGTGCAATAAATCCAAAAATTTGCTATTGAATATTCCTTTAATGATCTAGAATGAGAGATGAATTTTTATTTTTATATTTCTAAAATAAATTTTAATATATGCATCTAAATATAAAGGAATAACATTAAATCTCATAATTTGTTTAATTATTTTGCTCAACATGATAAAATATAATATGAGGCTAGTTGACCAATTTTTTTTTTAAATCTAAAAAGTCTAATGATCAAATTGGAAACTTTAGGATTAATGTTGCAAATAAATCAGTGACATTGGGAAAGAAAATATATGTATACATACATACATACATACACAAAAACAAACACACACACACACACACACACACACACACACACACATATGTATATATCCATAATTGTAAATATATAAGTATATGTGTATATGTGTGCATATATATATGTACATACATATATGTGTGTGTGTGTGTGTATATATATATATATATATATATATATATATATGCATACACATATATATGTATACATATATATATATATATACATATATATATATATATATACATATATACATATGCGTTAAGATATCGCATATGTATATATTAACGACATACATACATATATATATATTATTACATACGCATACATATTAATCGCATGTATTATTATTACGTACACATTACATTAAAAAATATTATTATTATGTATTACATTACATACAGATACACAAAAGTAATATATATAAGATAATATACATATTAACATTTATTACCAAAAGATATATATATATGCATGTATATATATATATATACATATATTATGGATATATATATATGTACATATATATGTTTATATATATGTACATATATATATATATATATATATATATATATATATATATATATATATACATACATATGTATATATATATATGTGTGTGGTGGTTTTGTCTATGTAGTGTGATATATACATATATAGATACATATTTACATATACATATGTATATATGTATACATATAATGACTCAAAAACACACATAATGGTACTAGATCTAGATAGGTGTATGGATAAGTGAAATAATTGGTGTGGGTAAGATGAACATATTGGATCATTTATATAATGATAAGGTGGATGCTAAGTGTATGAGAACCCGATATAATGCAGATAAGCCAAGGATCCATACGTGCGTGCGTGCGTGCGTGCGTGTATACATGTATGCGTACGTATGCATATGTATGTATGTACGTATGAATGTACGTATTATGTATGTATATGTCGCATCTATATGTATATATATATGTGTGTGTATATAAATATATATATATATGTGTATATATATATATATGTATATATATGTATGTATGTATGTATGTATGTATACATATACATATTTACATGTATATACATACGTATATATGTATACATATAATGACTCAAAAATGCACATAATAGTACTAGATCTAGGTAGGTGTATGGATAAGTGAAATAATTGTGTGGGTAATATGAATATATTGGATCATTGATATAATGATAAGGTGGATGCTAAGTGTATGAGAACTTATATGTATGAAGATAAGTAAAGGATGTTAGAATGAACCCAACTTCACATGTAAAATTATACCATTATTTATTGTGAGGCCCATCCTTTTATTTACTTGATATTAAGCTATTTTGATTCATTTAGACTAATGTGTAGTGATACTATTTTATGATTATGATGATTTAGATTCTTAAATTTATATTTGGATATGATTGATTATTATAATGCATGTGTAAAATAGACCTATTATTTTTTGTTTACTTATATGCTTGATGGTCAATTGATAATTTGGATGTATAGATGGATTATGATACTATGATGATTAAATTTATTTTAATTTTTATAGAATTATGACATGAAAATCCATGTTTACCTCATGAGAAATACATGAATATTATTTTACAAAGCTAATGAATATGAACCTTAGAGATCATGTTAAATTGATAATTGTAACAATTAAATGATGTGAAATGCCTTGTTGAAATTGATAATGTGAATGTGTGTTTTTCAATTCAGTTTCTTTGACTTGTAGAAGGGGGATTCGTTGCTCACGAGTCTCTTTATTCTCAACAGATTCCTAGGGAGTGAACTAACCTAAATTATCTTAAGGAATAATGTTCAAGTGTCAGGGTAAAATGGTGAGAGTTTTAGAATCAGAAAGAGTAGATCACTAAGGTTTTTTAGACAAACTAACAAGTTTTCAACCAAGGACGAAAGCACAACATCGCAAATATAGAGTGGTGTGCTAGCATTCTTGAGGCATGTTGGAATCTCGTATGGACTGGAAACTTAGAATGTCACAAAAAATTAAACCTACTACATCTACTCTAATCGCTAAGAAATCTTGGAATGCGAGAAAGTAATAAAGAATGATAGAACTGAAATAAAGTAAATTAAATGATCAAACTAAAGAGGATAAATAAATTTCTCACAACAACCAAAGCAATGGAGCCTCTAGTAAATGGATACCTTTGATACCTACACACATAAGACCGAGGAAAAATGTTGGGGCTATTTAGGGGCTTGCCTTGGTCAAACCCCCATTTCGATGTTCCCACCTCCACAACCAACTAGATAGGTAGAGAGAAATAATAAGAAGAAACAAAATGAATGAAAGAGTGAAAAAATAAAACCCCACTCAAGGAGGAGAACTTGTACGATGAAATAGAGATGCAATAGATAGGGAATGTGAGAAATACCAAGACACTCAAAGGAAGGTGATCCCACAATACTAGTTTACAATTTTTGGCCAAACTAGACACATAACTGATTTTTTCTAACTAAATCTTCACTTTCAAGCACCTATAGCAGCCAAACCGCGAGGAATTTGAAGATGATGCAAACTAGTGATTTGTGACATTTTTTCTATAGATTCTAAATATATTTTTTTCATTTTTTTTAATTAGATTGCACTTCTTTTTCCATCTCCTTCGAAAACTAGTTTTTTCAGTAAACACCATTTTTAAGGAGTGTGCTCACCATATAACACAACTTTTTTTCCATGAAGGATAAAATTCTTTTTTTTTTTTAATTTAGATTTGTAACTATGATATCTAGTGCCTCCAATTTTTTTCATAGTGTTCTATTGAATATTTTATCCTTGATCAAGTTTCGAAGTCAAACCAATTACAATTCAGACATAAGCAGACTAAATCACATAAAAAAAAATTTGTATGTATCGAAATTCATTTTTTTTTCTTGTTGGATCAAGTACTTCAATATCTAATGCACTCATATTTTTCAATTTTTGTTTTGATAATCTTCTATTTTTCAACATGTGCAAAATAGAGAGTTTGATCTTTAGTGAAAAACCTACATTCACAAGAAATAAAAAATAAATATAACAAATTAAATTAAATTTATTTAAAATTATAATTTTTGGGAAGCTTATAATAAGGACTACATACTTAGAAAAAATAAATTTTAAATTAATTCATTTGATCTCCAAAAAGGTAAATCAAAAGTGGTTTTTTATTAGCATTTTGATAGGTGTAAAGGAGACTCTGTTATAGGTATGGTTTAATACTAGAGGGGTTCTATCCAAGGGGGTTTGATCTATGGTATTTTGATCAAACCCTCTTCAATTGGAATGATTTAAGTGGCACTTCTTAAGGCTTAAATCATTATATTTTCTAAAAATATGTGATTTTAGAAAAACATTAGAATCTCCCAGAAATTGTAAAATAGCTTTGTGGGATCACCTAGGAACAAGATATGCAAGATATCACCTACAAGGCTTAAGGAAGCTTAAGATGGAGAGAGATACCTAGGAGAGCCAAGAGAATTGCAAAGGGTGTTGTAAGAATATGAGATTGTTGTTGTAGAAAGTTGTAGAGAGATGTGCAAGCAAGATAGTAAGAAAAAGATAGGAGTATATCCAACAGAGAAGCCAAGAAGCTAGAGATAAAACTCTAGAGAGAGAAATAGAATGAAATATATGGATTTAAAAGAGATAATGAGAGGGAAAAAAAGGTTCTTGAGCCATTACAAGGTGTATTAGCCACTCAAAAATGGTTGTTTGAACATCAAAATATTGTGGGATGCTAGTGCGGTGAGTGGAAATCCATGTGGCGTGCTAGTGTCTAGACACATCATGCTACAAAATGACTAGAATAAGAAAAGAAAAAATTTTGATGCAAAGCTGATGCATGAGGGGAGCTATTGGAAAGGGGTCCTAAGCATCTTGAGAGGTGGAAAAAGGCTAATGTAGGAGCTAAAATGAGCCTACTCAAATGCTAAGGGAGTGGACACTAAAGTGGATATAAAAATGGATGTGAAATTGCAAGGGGTTCAATTTTATGATATTACACTTTGCCCCCACTTTAGCAAGAATATGAATCTACACTAATATGCATGGTAAAGAAAATATATTAAAAATAAATAACATCATGATGCCAACATGATACTGCAGAGGAAGAAGATAACCCTTCAAACCAAGGAAGCATGCCCCTAGTGTGAAGACCTAAAAAACAAACACATTAGAGAAGAAAATTCTACACAATACAACAAGGTTAGAACATAAAAGGCCATTACATCAGGGGGTTAGAACATATACATGAATAACACACACACAAAGGAACATAAAAAATTAAAGAATTTGACTCAGCAAAGCAAAAGAGACCTCGATGTAGATGGTTGTCTCAATACTATGCATTGTCCCCAAATGAAAAAATAACTCATAGAAAAATTATTAAATGGAAAGAAGAATGTAAGGGTTGATTGCTTCAAGATAAGAATGCATATAAAAGATTGGGAAGAAGCCAATGTCAGAGAGAGAAAGAAGTATATTCTCAAGATGAAGAAGATGTAGGTCTTCAATCTAATATATACACAAATGTGGAGAGAAGAGAGATGGCTCCATAAGTACTTGGTCCTACTGAAGGTGAAAAAAGGCTCTTAAAGTGCTCAGTCCTATAGAATTTGCTACACAACTGCTCGATCCCAGAGAAGATGAAAAAAGGCTCTATAGGTGCTCAATCCTACAAAGAGAAAGCCCTTCACAAGTTCTCATTCTTGAAAAGGAGGCACTACACGTTATCAGTCCTATAAGGCCTGATGTGAAAGGAGTCCATAGGTGCATGGTCCTGAAGAGTTTGATGTGAAAGGCCCTTACAAGTTCTTGATCCTACAAGGAAAGCTTGATGCAAAGGAACTCTACAAGTTATTAGTCCTCCAAAGCAAGACTGATCAAATTGTAGTAATGGAAAATTATCCTTTTTCCTTACTTGATTTGGGAATAACTCTAATTGAATTAACCTAAATTTGCCTAGGTTTAATTTTATAATGTGTTGTAACACATTCACATTGATGTTGGGCCCCCTTTTAACAAAATTTACTTAATGTGTACCTTATTTATGGTGTTGTAAAGTGTTGTAACACACTTTCACACTTATATAGGGTCCTCTTAATTAACTATGGTTAATTGGAGTTAATTAGCCCCTTTAATTCAAATTTAAGCCTTATTTGTGACACCTTTCGAAGATCTATCCTAACACCCATAATTAAAATAATATAACATTTAATTGGAAAAAATCAAGGTCCTAGAAATTTGTGCTAGGACCCATTCACCCTAGGTGGTGAATAGGTCCTCCATCTATAGGACCCCCCTTTTTTAGCATATTATACACGGGCCTTTTATGTTCTTTCATTCCCCGAAGGCAAGGTCCTAGAAAACAGTGTCAGGACCCAGTCGCCCTAGGTGGCAAATAAGCCCTCCCTTAATGAGGAACCCCTTTTTGAATTTTATTTTGGAAAAAAATTAATAATTTTTGTTTCTATATCTAGTGTCAGATTGAATTGTTTGAATTTTGGGGTTAATCTCTTAATTTAGTATAAATAAGGGTTCAATTCACATAGTTTCATCCTAGACCTTTATGAGCACTCAAGAGTACATTCACAAGAGAATTATAGAGTTTACAAGAGAATTTTCAAAGGAATTTCAAGGTAGATTATCAAGAGTTTATTGTAGAAATTCAAGATCATTTCATCATGTCAAGCGTTTAGTGTATTCATGCATGTTGTTGAGCTAAGATAGTTGATGTAGCATTGAAGATTTACTTTCAAGCATTGTTCACATCTTATTTGAGGATCAAGATCTACATTCTTCATGGCCACTACATGTTAGATTGCATATTTAACTTCCAAGGCAACATCCAAGGTATCTACATTGCATCATTTCATGTTCATGCTTCAATTACACTATTTCATCATTTGGTTTAATTACCTACAAGGGCTTTGACTAAGGAAAACCCCTATTCACTAACAATCAACAAGTATTTCTCCCTTTGAGTGTGTGTTTACAGATTTATAGGTTGAAGATCAAGTGGAAAAGAAGTTTGAAACAAAATTGTCAAAGTTGTCAAGTTTCAAGATTGACCTTCAAAGTGCAAGAACAAATAATTGAAGCTAGATAATTAAATATAGGTTTTCAAGAGCTAATAACTGGGAATATGAGAGTGCAGACATCAAGGAAATAACCTAGATCTCAATTTTAGAAACCCTAATACAGACACATTCACCACTAAAGGCGAATGAGTCCTTTGTGCCCTAAAAATATGCTTCTTTCGCAAGGTACACACCTCTTTAAGCCCTAAAAACTTCCCTAATAGTTTCTATAATAGTTAGGGTCAATTTTTTATTGTTATTTAAGCATTTTGACTCTCATAATTGAATGTTTCATAGTGAAAAATTAGTTGGTTTATCACCTTGATCCATTCATCTTGGTGGTAAACCCTATATTTTTCTATGTTTCACAAATAAGCCTGTGGATACTGCAAGTTGTGTTGCAAGATGGTCATAGAAAATATAGGTCTAGTTAGGCTTCCCCCAAGATAGACATGAGGATATAACACAGGTCTAGTCAAGCTTCCCCCAAGCTAGACACAACAACATCAAATATCAGATATTACAAGAAATTCAAGAATTATTTTAAGAATAAGGCTTTCAAAGGGAGATTTCCTTCAATTGAGTACCCTTCGACACATAAAGGGGCCCATTCTGAGGAACACTCTAATTGAAAGATAGAGAGAAGAGAGGGGACCATTATGAAGGAGACACATGTCAAGAACAAGTTATCATTGCCCCAACATATAGGGAAGGAGAAAAATGTGAGATACTAATGTGTCACAACCGTAGAGAGAGTATGGTTGCACACAATAATGTATGACCATGAATGACAATGAGAAAGTAAAGCTACAACTGCCACATAATAGACATCAACACAATAGAAGGGAGGTGTAAAAATCTCATGAGAAGGTATCTAGAATGGATAGGATAGCTCAGTAGACCTCAATATCACTTATCATTTAAAGAAGAGGAAGGGACATCAAAAAATAGATGAGTGATGACACTGTAATCAAGAAATTATTGTATTTTATCCTTCAAGGCCTTACATTGACTCATGGAATGGGTAGGCACTCAATGGTATGCACACGAATAATGTTTTTCTTTAACATGTTTGTGGAATTTCTTATGTGTAGGAGGAGGAAGAGTAATCAAGTGGGCTTTGAGAAGCCTTAACAAGATACACTCTTGCTCAGATAGAGGATGAGGAGAAAGAAGCAATCCTTTCTCTTGTAAAGATTTCTCAGAAGAAGAAAACATGAAGATAGCAAAAAATGGAGGATGAATCATTTCAAGAGAATGAGGTTGAGAAAAAATCATTTTGACATTCAATCGTGTTTTTTTTTAGACTATTCATACAAACAACCAAGCCCCAAATTATGTTTATGAGGTTCACATTCTATAGGTACTTGAATGCCTTGTTTGTTACACCCACAACCTTTACGTCAATAGCCATATTTCAAGACAAGTTTAAAGCTAGGGTCATAACGTTTTTACAAATCTTGAGAAGGAGGATCTTCATAGAGAGCATTATTCTTGCAGTAGGGATTATACTCCTCTATGAGATTGCAATTAGCTTCTTGACACAACTGCCAATATTAGCCTCTTTAAGAGAAGGGTGATCGTCTTCCTCAAAAGGTGGAGGATCAACATTAAGAATATTACAAATTGTGTTCATATTACCTTGTGATGCAGGAGAGTAATCATCTTTGATAGTGGGTTTGGATTATGTTATCAGAAGGACTAAGTGTATTGGGTTTACCCTTGTAATGCTTGGGAAATAAGCAAAAGCATTTTAAATTGTTCAATCCATTTCAAAAGTTTACTTTAAAAATTATGCCATTAATAAGAGTTTTCAAAAATAAACTCAATGTAAAAGAATTAAAACAAATTGCATTTTTTGTATATAAAATATAACATTTGCATTTCATTATGATTATGCACATGGCCAAGTATATCAATGCATTTTTACATATATTCACCCATACTCAAAAGAGATCAATAAACCAATAAATATTCACATTTGTGTGAGACCAATAGCTTCAACAAATACATTTGTATCAATGTTACATCAAAATCTTAATAACACATCTATTTCAATGTTGCAGTAACAAATGCCAAATACATTTACATTTACAATGGGCTTCACAAGCCATTCCAATAGGATACTCAAGTATATAAATAGTAAAGTAAAAACTCTGATCCTCTAACCGCCGTGACACCATCGGTCTTCTTGCGAGCTGGGGCCAAGAGTGTGATTCAGGCGCCTTTTCCGCCCAACCATGAAGTACATGACTTCCCCGGGTTCCTTCCTAACTTGAAGGAATCCCTGGCCCTGCATAAGGAGCCTAGCAACTTGACACAATAAAACAGGAGGGAACTCTCGATGCATGTCTGGTGCCTATATGCATTTCTAATATGAGAAAACATATTTCTTGCAACACGAGGTGGAAAAGACTAAAATACATATATTTGCAGGCTTTTAAAAACAAATCCATCTATTTCAATGGTACAAGTGGTAGTTTTAGAAAAGGTGAAACTACCGTCTCTGTGGACCCACCTTCGGCATCCTGTCCCGGAAGTTACCAGAATATAGTAAAAAGTGTAAAAATAGAAAATTATGCATTTTTCCTTACATGCTTCATACATTTCATTGATTCAAAAAGGAATTTTTCATATTCCCATATTCATAATATGTTTATCAAACTAGTTTCTCTTCACATTTGCAATGAGAATTCATCTATCTTTAAAGTGTAAAAGAGAGAGTTTTCAAGTATTTCATGAGTTCAATCTCTAAATGTTTAACCCAAATAAATAGATTTAAAGTTTCAGAATTTAAGTAAAATATGTTCTCTTTCTCAGCAAAATCAAAAAATCAACATGTATTCCTCTATTTGATAAAGATTTGTTTTCAGTTCATTAAAATCTGCTCTTTTCTCAGCATAATTTCTTCTGTTTAGTAAAGAAATTTGTTCTCACTCCAAGCTACTCTCTTGAATGTTCTTTGCTCAAGTTTGGTTTTTAAATGTAAAGAATTGTATGTATATCATGGTACTTTTCAGTGTATTATCACAAGCAAAAGTAATAATTTTCTGTTTAAAAACAATGTTCTTAGATTTTTGTATATTTCTATATCTTCAAGATTCAAGCTGATTTGAAAGTAAAATTCCCAATTTGCTACAAGTTTCTGGTTAAAATAATATGCAGAAACAGGATAATTCTTTCAGAAAAACAGAGGTTGCATATTTGTATCTATGTTTTCTAGTGTATGCTAATATTCAGAAATCTACATCTGTATGCAACATAATAATATGTGACCAAAAGAAAATCACCAATTTTGCATGATTCCAAGAACTACATTTCCATAGTTTCAACTTCAGGGATACTGAAATGTTTATATATATATATTTGTCTGAAATATATCATGTTCTGCAGATGGTTATATCTGTATAAATTCACATATATATATATGAAATTGTATATATATACTTATCTTTCCATGTAAATCTGCCGCACATAATACATAGCATGCTATTGAAAAATGAATTTGAAGTTTGAAACATAAAATAAAGACACAAAAGTGTTTGGAGGCCACGCCTCTACCAAAGGGGAGGGTGTGGGCTGTGAGGAGGCCATGCCCTCTCCACAGGCTGTGGCCTGTGGAGGGCGCGAGCCTCCCCACACCCCTGTCCCTTCCCTTAGGACGGGGTTGGGGATTAATCCCCACACAAAATCTAATGCCAGTAACAAGTATTCGCCTAGCTAAAACCTGAATATGGATTCATTCAAAGAATTCTGAAACAGGAAGATATATATATATGGGATTTATATATATATATGTATATGCACAGAAATACCAATTCTTGCATATATATATGTATATATATATATATATATATTTCCATATGTTATCTTTTCTCTCACAATTTTTTGTACAAAAGAATAGCAAATGAGGGCAGTTTCATGAAATTCAGATTGCAAAAGAATATAACACTATTCTGGAAGAAAGAAATTGGGCATTTTCTCAACAATATAAACAAATGAACAAAAGGTTTTTCCCAAATTTAAAAATAAAACTTGAAGACATTTTCTCAAGCATTTGTAATCATTTTCATAAAATCTTGCATACAAATTCTCCAATTTCATACTAAAATTCAAACTAGTTTAAAAGAAAAGAATGGAAAAACCTGGCAAATTACTCTAGTTGCAAATGTCCAGAATTTCATTCAGTTTACTTCTCCCTGAGCAGGTTCTTTTTCTCCATAATGCTTCTATTCTCTCCACCTTAAAGCCTTATTCCCTTCTTCCAAGAGTCATGCAGACCCTTTCAAATTGACAGATGGATAATTTTCTTGGCAGATATTTACATGGAAAAATAAGGAGATAGCCACTTGCCGAGAACATTGTTGGTTTTAAGAAGAATTTACAGAACCCAATTTTCTCGGGACTGTCTTTTCTATTTAATATTAGTTTCCTCTCCCTTATCTTGGACTTTGAATTAAAACATATGCAAATAAAAATACTTCCATCTTATTTCAATTTCATAAATAAATAAAATTTAATAAAAATATTTTCAATTATTTGCACAGAAAGTGGGATAGATAATTCAATAAATATTTACTTCATAAACACATATTTATTTGGCTTGTTAATTAAGATAGATTTAATAAAAAAAATCATAATCCTTTTAAAACTTCAATTAATAATTAATTTATATTTATGTTATTATTCTTATTATTTATTTATTCAAACCATTTATTACCTATTTGTAAGTAATTCAAAACAATCAAATTAAAACAGTCATTGCCTAAATGCAACTATATGATTTTTAGGTGTTGTGTGTGTGACCAAGAGTTCTTCCTCTTTTACCCTATCGGAAAGCTATCCTTCTTTCCTCAATCACACTCTTGGTCTTCGACCACCTGCAACTCAAGTGCACTCATGCGTGCAACAACGAAATTGTATTAGTAACAGATATAGAGATATAAATTAAAGCAATAATTAAATCAATACTTCTATTTTGTTCTATCTTGCATATTTTAAAATAAAATGTGTTCACAATTTCAAAAGTAAATATTTTACACATTTCCACACACCAAAGCACTGTATTATATCATATTACTCTAACACACACCATCATTCATCTAATAAATCCACATAGAGCCATGGACAAAATAGCATCAAAGTCTGAGATGTGACAACCCTGTACTCCCCACTAAAGGATTAAGTGAAGTGCAAGGATCCCTAATCATCACCAAGACATGCATTTTTGTGAGAAGTAGAAGAATCCTCTTTAGGGACATCTACCTCAAGAGTATCTTTAATAACAGGTACTACTAGAGTAGATGTTTACACATTGGAAGATACTAATGGGACAATAGTAGGCACAATAGAAGCTTGACTGGCAGAAGGAATCTCACATAAGTGTATAAGTTAGGGGTTAGCATTGATTGTGACTACTTAATATTTATGAATGAACTTAATAGATTTATTCAAGGTGTAAGCGTAGGAATGAGGAAAAAAAACTAACAATGCATCTACACTTATAAATAGGACATTGCATCAAATATTCAAAAGAATTAAACTAATTTAAACTAAAAATCTTCAGAAATTTATCCTATTACTCTCTAACTCTAAAGATCTCTCTAATATACTTTGCTCTCATATTTAGAAGCTAATTAAACTATTGAAATGACACTTAGAGAATGAGAATTAAGCTATTCTATTCTTATATGATTTAAATGTGAAACTAAAATGATTCTACAGTAAAGCTTCTAAAAAAGAAACTACTGTAAGCTGCCATGATTAAGATGCTGGATGGATTGTTGAGTGAATGCTGAATGCTTGAATCTTGGATGAATGTTGGATGCTTGGAAAACCTGCAGAGTAAGATTGCATAAGTTGGGATCCATTTCTTGTAGCCAAAGAGCTGTATTTATAGCTTTCACAGCAGCACATTTGCACAGGGATACGGGATAAGGGGCTGTGATTCAATCTGGAGAATTGAAAGGCATGGGATGAGAAGAGGGAGCTGATTATGGAGGATTGCTCCTCCCCATGAAAACACCAAGCAAGAAGAGAGGGAGGATTGATGGAAGAAGATTGAGAGGACTTCCTGCAAGTTTGTCCCCGAAGCTCTTCCCGTGAATAAAAGTTGCATTAATTAGATTTTTAAAATCTAATTTTATTGGTGAGTAAATAGTGGTAAATGTTTTATGCATAAATTTAAATAATTTTAATTTATTTAAATTTAGCAAATGAGGAATAATTAATTTAATAAATCAAACTATATGATTTGTTTATTAAATTAAAATAGAAATAAAATGATAATTAAATAAAAGATTTTATATATCTTTATTTAATTAAGAAGAAATGTGATGAGGTAATTAAATAACACAAATTTTTTAAGCTGTGTATTTAATTTATGATAGAAATATAAAAGAAGTAATAATGATAATAATTAAATAAAACAAAGTTTTTAATTTTGTTTATTTAATTAAGAGAGAAATAATATGATGAAAAAAAATGATAATAATTAAATAAAACAAAGTTTTTAATTTTGTTTATTTAATTACGAGAGAAATAATATGATGAAAAATGATAATAATTAAATAAAACAAAGTTTTTAATTTTGTTTATTTAATTAAGAGAAAAATAGAAGAATTAATAATGAACTTAATATAAATAAATATTTCTATTTATTTATTAAGTAGATGAATTTAAGATTAATTAATCAAATAAGTTGTATTTAATTAATTAGATTCTCCAGACCATTTTTAGGTGTCTACATTTTGCCCCTCTTTGAAGTGATGTGTTTACGCATTGCTTCAAAGAATGATTTTGCCTCAGCTACCAGTATTGATGAAAAGTTTATAATATGCCCCTGATTTGCCCTAGATGTTGGATTTTGAAATGATAGCGATATATGCCCCCACAGGAGATAAATTGATGAGTTTTGAATTTTTATGATGATTTGATGATGAATTGGTGAATAAAAGATTTATCTCCTGACAAAATTGTCCGAAAATGCCCCTGTGATAGATAATAATTAATTCCTCAGAAGGAAAAATAAATAAATCCCATAAAAATCCCCCAAAAGTATCCTATAAATGCTCAAAAGGTCATTTTCAAAAGTCATTTGTGCATTTGACTTTGACAATCTTGTGATAGAGACCCTCAGAGTGCTATTGCTTCAGGATGTCGATCCCTTACCACACCCACCGACTCGAGCGTGTGCGACGTCACCAGCGTCCGGCCAACTATGGACCTCCGGTACGTACCCCAAACCTTCCTTGTGATTCGCGCCCATATTTCTTTCCTTTTTTTTTTTGCCACGTGTTTTTCTATTTTAGTGGCGGCAAATGCGGTGTAGCGCTTCTGTGATCTGTTGTAGTGCGCCATAGTTTTAGCGCGCCCATTGAATTCTGTAGCACGTCCGTAGATTAGTGTAGCGCGTCATAGTTTTAGCGCGCAGGGTTAAATCTGCAGTGTCAGTAGGATTTTATAGCGCGCCGAACTTTTTAGCGCGTTAGGTTGATTTTGTAGTGCGTCAATAAGATTTTGTAGCGCTTGGAGGTATAGATTGATGAAAAATTGTGCACTTTGATTTTTATTTCGTCGATTTGTTGTTGACTCCATTCATTTTAGTTTGATCTAATGAAATAAATGGTAAACGATCTCATGATGAGTGAGATCCATTGATTTGATAATAATTACCCTCATGATAGGAGAGGAATAATTTAGAATGTCTGAAGGAATGAACCTGATTGATAGATGAGGGTTCCTTCTTGATAAATTGATCATTTAATAGGTAAAGCACAATTTTTAGTAATTAATGACCTCATGATGTTTGATATTCTGATTTGATAATGTATTGATTTGTAAAATGTTCTTTTTGTATGATAACAGGAGCATTTAGATGTTATTCAGGTGCGAGAGCAGTTCCCTTGGCCCTTTGATATGATACCACGACTTTCACCAGATGAGAGATAGCATATTACTGATTGTGGTTTAGCGACATTAGTGGATATGCCCCATATTAGACTTAATAGGGGTCTATTGACGGCTTTAGCAGAGCGGTGGCATAGTAACCACAACACCTTCCACTTACCTACTGGTGAGATGACCGTGATGCCAGAGGATGTATGGCGTATTCTTCGCATTCCTTTTGTTGGGGAGATTGTCATGCATGATGCAGAGGAGGTTGGTGGGGTAGAGTCTATGCAGAGAGTTTTTCAGGATCCCCATGTTGCGGGAGAGTGGATTCCATGGGTAGAGATGCATGATTCATATGCTCCACTTCCTTTAGTTTTGGCTGGCTTTATTGGTGGATTCATTTGTCTTGATAAGAGGTCAAAGGATCTATCTCTCAGATTGAGTCGGGTATTAGAGAGTCTGGTAGTACATAGGACGAGATATGCTTGGGGCATGTGCATGCTTGCTCAGCTCTATCATGATTTACACTGGATCATGTACCTTAGAGGCAATAATTTATCGGTGAGTGCTACCCTTCTTCAGGTATGGGCATGGGAGCATATTGCTGTTACGTGTCCCATGTTGGTGTTAGCGAGACCAGTGACGAGACCTTATGTGTTTCGGTACAGAGGTAGGCCTACCCAGCATATGATGGGTAAGCTAGATTATTGGAGGCAGATTATTGATGATGTGGAGGCAGTGACCTGGTGTCCCTATTTAGACTATGATGACTAGGATGATGATGATATTGAGTTAGGGTTCGTGTCTAATTCAATGTATTTGATCGGGAAGAGCCCCAGGATTTTGGAGCGATTCCTGTTTCGTCGCGTCTACAGGCAATATGGCATTGTGCAGTGTATGCCATAGGGAGTAGCGCATTACCGACGACGACGGATAGATGTCAGTGATTGGGGTCCTATTTTTCCTTATGGGGCACTTGTTGAGGGTTACTGTGCTCTGCAGCCATCAGCATGGGATATGTGGTGGGACATTGTTGAGGCACCTATTACTCCTGAGTACAGATAGTATTTGGCTCTACACCCTCCTCCCCGTATTACCACTCCAAATGAGCCAGTACCAACACCAGCACCAGCACCAGCACCAGCACCAGCAGGGGGTGGTCAGGTTGGTCAGAGACGGGGGAGAGATGATGACAGTGAGAGTAGCAGTGATGATGACAGTGAGAGTGATGATAGCAGCAACGATAGCAGTGATGATGATGGCAGAGATGGGAGGAGACGGAGCGTAGCAGGTACTACAGAGCCATCTACTTGTGCACCTCGTAAGAGGCAGGCCATTGCTTCCTCATCAGCAGAGCGATCAAAGGTTGCAGGTTTACAGGTGCAGGTTCAGACCTTACAGGGACAGCTGGCACAGGTGCAGGGATTACTAGCACAGACACAGGATCAGATGCAGACACAGCTAGCTACTGCTTAGACACAGATTACCTCTCTGATTTGTGAGAGAGATGGGGCTCTACAGGCAGCAGCGACTGCATAGGCTCAACTAGCAGGTGTACGAGCATAGTTGACCACTACCCAGGCATAGATCACAGCCTTGACTGCAGAGCGAGATACTGTTAGACAGACGGCAGAGACAACACATGCTACTATAGAGAGATTGCAGATAGTGGCAGATGGGACCTCTGTGGCAGATTACATGTGAGAGGCTATGCGTGCAAGCGCCGAGATTGAGTTTTACAGGAGCCGTTACCATGAGCTTTGCCCCCCAGAGCAGAGAGTTAGTTATGCCCAGTCCCACTTAGAGAGGACTCGTTCGAGGACAGTGAGCAGAGGCGTGACACAGCCTCTCCCGAGAGATCCTAGGATATCTGGTGGTGGTCATGATACTGGTGCGAGACCTACTCCTTCTGGTGCGAGTACCACTTGATATCAGTTGTGTACCCTTTGACAGATATATTCAGCCATTTTTGACATGATGTTATTTTAATCTTTTTCAGACTTCATTATATACTTGACACTTGATGAGATATATATGTGCAGTGGTTCGATTGATCTATGATACGTTCTACATGATTTATGTGATGGATGCATTGATCTTATGATGCTTTCTACTTGATTTATGTGATGGATGCATTGATCTTATGATGTGTTCTACATGATTTATGTGATGGATGCATTTTAATTTTTATGTTTTATGATGATCTTTTGTACTAGATTGTATGGATGCACTGATGTTGATGTGATATGATATTGATGATGTATTTCTTTTCTTAATGAGATGCAATGTATGATAAATAAAATGTGATGTAAATGAATGATGTATGAATGAGATGTAAATGAAATGAAGCATATGATGAAATGTGAATGAATGATGTACATGTGAAATGTAATGTAAATGAATGATGTATATAAATGAGATGTAAATGAAATGAAGTATATAATGAAATGTAAATGAAATGAAGTATATAATGAAATGTGAATGAATGATGTACAAGTGAAATGTAATGTAAATGAATGATGTATATAAATGAGATGTAAATGAAATGAAGTATATAATGAAATGTAAATGAAATGAAGTATATAATGAAATGTGAATGAATGATGTACGGGTGAAATGTAATGTAAATGAATGATGTATATAAATGAGATGTAAATGAAATGAAGTATATAATGAAATGTAAATGAAATGTGAATGAATGATGTATGGGTGAAATGTAATGTAAATGAATGATGTATATAAATGAAGGATGTATGAATGAAAATGTAATGTATATGAATGGTGTATATAATGAAATGTAAATAATGAGATGTCATGTGATAGATAAAATGATGTATGGGTATATGATATATGAATGAGATGTAAATGACATGATGTATGATGAAATGAAATGTATGAATGAAAATGTAAATAATGAGATGTCATTATGAAAATTTTATGTGTCAAGTATACTCAATCCTTTATAAGAAAAGATAACATTATTTGCAAATGAATCTTTGTAACTTTTGCAACCAGTACTCTGCAGATGTATTATTATGAATGCAATCTATGTTTACCATGCAAACCTATTTTATCAATGCAAACCTAAGTGTCATTTCAACAATCTTTTTATTTTGCTTGGTATCATCACTGAGCTTTTAAAATGTTGAAAGCGCATACAAGCATCAATGATATGAGATAGACCAATGATGACCTGAGTACTTCTTTCATGATTTTTGATATTGCAAGTGAACACAAGCATCAAGGTATAAGATAGACCAATGATGACCTGAGCATTTCTTGGTAAATAGACAAGAATTAATCATTTTCTTAAGTGAATTGGAATGTCATCCATGATACTTGGTAGAGCACTTCCCGTGACAATTCACAGAATAATAATGACTAACTTGCAAACAACAAACAAAGAAAAAGGTATCATTCTCCTTCCTTGCTTCTCTAGTTTAATACATCATCGAGTAGCTCCAAAGAAATGATAAGCAAATGATAAAAATAAAAAGCACAACAATTCAAATTCTACTTAATGTATTTTCAAATCATTATTCAGATTAGATCATCGATGTTGAAGTGTGTGTGCTGATGTTTGCATGATATTCTCAGATGTTCGACCAAATGATGTAACCTAAAGACCTATCCTAAGGGTCTCGGGGACTGATCAAAGATTAGTCTTGCCTACGTTATATACGCAGAGACCACATAGTTCGACTGACACAGACTCCATTTTCTGACTGATGTAGACTCTATTTTTGCATTTTTGATTTTCTGAATGTTTTTACGTGAATTTTTGATTTTCTGATGTTTTTGGATTTTGATGGATTTTCTGATGTTTTTGGATTTTTGATGTTCTGATGTTTTTGGATTTTGATGGATTTTCTGATTTTTTGGATTACTTTTCAAGTATTGCCACTTGGTGTTGTCATGTTGGATTGCCTTTCTATTTAAGCTGAACGTCCATTGTATGAAATAACACTAGGATTTTGCCCCCAAGCTAGGGTAAAACATGATATCCTTGCTATGATATGGATAGTGATAATGATTATCTCAAATGATGGATGAAAGGAAACAATCGTAACAAAACTGTACCTAATAGATAGAAGAGCTGGTAAAAATCACAAGTAGCGCCTGTTTGCCAGGTTTTCGTCACTTGTTTTTATTGTGTCCTTTTTATTTTTCCTTTATATATTTTTATTTTTATTTTTTTCGTCATCATGACGCCTGTTTGCCAGGTTTTCATCAAGACAACTTTATTGACCGTGCACTAGGTATCCTCAAGTGTAGAATCGCCTGAGATGAATGCTATTCATGGGTTCCTCCAACATGTCTCCTTCTGGTGTAGACAGCCGGTATGCTCCTGATCCATAGACTGATATGATGACATAAGGCCCTATCTAGTTAGGTTCAAACTTTCCCTTCTTTTCTCTGTCTGCTTGATTTCTAGGGTTTTCCCATAGGACCAAGTCTCCGATCTGGAAGACTCTAGGCTTAACCCTCTGATTATAGTTCCTAGACATCCTTTGTTGATAGGCTGTCAAATGATTGATAGCTTGTTGTCGACGTTCATCAAGTAGCTCTAGTTCTTGAAGTCTAGAGATCCTATAATCCTCATCTGGAATGAGTCCTTTTAGTGAAACTCGAAGGGATGGAATTTCTACCTCGATAGGTAATATTGCCTCTGATCCATAAACAAGAGCATATGGCGTAGCTCCTGTTGGTGTTCTGATGCTAGTCCTGTAAGCCCAAAGAGCAGGGTTAAGTTGAACGTGCCAATCATGCCCTACCTCATTCACAGTCTTCTTGAGGATCTTTAGGATCGTTTTGTTGGAAGCTTCTGCCTGTCCATTACCTTGAGGGTAATAAGGGGTTGAAAAGCGATGTTGGATGTGGAACTTTTCACACAGCTCTTGGACGTCTTGGTTCTTGAAAGGCCTGCCATTATCTGTGATGATTGACTGGGGTATCCCATATCTACAAATGAGATAATTAAGTATGAAAGATGATATTTGCTTCCCAATGATTGTGGTTAAGGGAACCGCCTCCACCCATTTTGTAAAATATTCTATTGCGGTGATAATGAACTTGTGTCCATTAGATGAAGATGGGTTAATTTTTCCTACCAAGTCCAATCCCCACTGACAGAAAGGCCATGTAGTTGCAAATGGATGGAGCTCCTGTGCTGGTGCATGTATAAGATTGAATGAATCTGACACTTTTGGCATCTCTTGACAAACTTATAAGATTCTTGCTCCATGTGTGGCCAGTAATACCCCAAACAAAGGAGTTTCTTGGCTAAAGATAATCCACTTGAATGTGTACCACAAATTCCTTCATGGACCTCATGTAAAGCAGAAGCGGATTCGTTATGTTCTAAACAACGCAAAAGAGTACCATCTAGGCCTCAACGGTAAAGTGTATCAACAATAATGGTATGTTTGGCGGATTGGCATATGAAGTTGCACTTTTGGTTGCGAGAAAGATCTGGCGGTAAGATATTATCTCTTAAATAAGTATAAATGTCTACATAAATGGAAGATTGGGCACTATCCAAAAGGCTTATGGTTTGGGATTTGGGATTTGCGTATGCAGGATTCAACACTTGTTCCACAATAAATTGATAATGCTCTTGCGTTTCAGGCATTTGTAGAAGAGATGCTATTGTGGCCATGGCATCTGCTGCTTTATTCTCTGATCTTTGTATCTGCTCAAATTTGATTTCTATGAAATATTTTCTTAGATCATCTACTAGTCTTTTGTATAAAACAAGTGTGTCATCCTTAGTTTGGTAATCATTGTTGACTTGATAGATGATTAACTGAGAGTCTCCATACACCTGTAGTTCTGTGATTTTCCAGTCAATAGCCACTTTAATTCCAAGGATCAAAGCTTCGTATTCTGCCACATTGTTAGTGCAACAGAAGGTAACCCTGTAAGATCGTGGAATTGTGTGCCCAAGAGGTGTGACAAATAAAATTCCTGCCCCTGATCCATGTTGTGTGTAGGATCCATCAAAGTAGAGTTGCCATGGTTGTGTTGTAATGTTGAGGATATCTGCATCAGGAAATTCCATGGTCATAGGATGACAGTCTGACAATGGAGCTTCTGCTAATTGGTCAGCGATGACTTGTCCTTTGATAGCTCACCTTTCAACATACTGGATGTCAAACTCACTGAGGAGCATGACCCACTTTGCCAACCTTCCTGTTAAAGCTGCTTTGCTCAGTAAATACTTGAGGGGATCAATTTTTGCAACAAGCATGACAGTGTGAGTGAGCATATAGTGTCACAATTTTTGTGTTGCAAATACTACTGCTAAGCATGATTTTTCAATGAAGGTGTAGTTTACTTCATGTCCATTGAGTGTCCTGTTGATATAGTATATTGCATGTTCCTTTCCTTCTCTGTCCTCTTATGCTAGCAAGGCTCCCAAAGAGATATCTGTTGTTGCGATATATAGCAACAATGGCTTGTCTTCACTAGGTGGCACCAAGATTGGTGGTGTCATCAAATAATGCTTGATTTGATTGAAAGTACTCTCACACTGATCATCCCATTTAAAAGACACATTTTTATGAAAAAGATGGTTGAATGGATGACACCGATCTGCTAGTTGAGAGATGAATCTTCTGATGGACTGTAGTCATCCTTGTAGAGATCTTAATGTACTGATATTCTTAGGAGGTGGCATTTCCATAATGGCTTTAACTTTTGCTGGATCTACTTCAATTCCCTTTGTAGAAACTATGTATCCAAGGAGTTTTGCTGATGTTACTCCAAAGGCACATTTCTTGGGATTTAATCTAACTTTAAATTTCTCCAACCTATCAAATATTTTTCCCAGTATCTCAAGATGTCCTTCTCTGGTGTAAGATTTGGTTAAGATGTCGTCCACATAGTCCTCCATGAAGGTGTGCATCATATCATGGAAGATTGTTGTCATAGCTCACTGGTATGTAGCTCCTGCATTCTTTAACCCAAAAGGCATGACATTCCAGCAAAAGGTGCCCCATGGACATGTAAATGCTATCTTTTCTTGGTCTTCAGGAGCTATTTTGATTTGATTGTATCCTAAAAATCCATCCATGAGTGATAGCATTTGATGGCCACCTGTTAAGTCTACAATAATGTCTATGTTTGGCAAAGGAAAATCATCCTTTGGACATGCTTTATTTAAATCCCAAAAATCAATACATATTCTGATGGTATGATCTGGTTTTGAAACAGGTACAATGTTGGATATCCATTCAGCATAATCAATAGATCTGATAAATTCAGCATCTAGTAGTTTCTTCAAATCATTTTTTACCAATAATGCAACATGTGGATGCATTTTTCTCAGTTTCTGTTTTACTGGTTTAGTGCCAGCTGGTAAGGATAAGTGATGCATAATAAGATCTATGTCTAAGCCTGGCATGTCACAGTATGATCAAGCAAAATTGATGCATCGTTCTTCGAAGAATTTGATAAAATCTGTCTTTTCTGTGTCTGTCATGGATGCTGCTAGGTGTAGTATTCTTGCTTTCTCTGTTGTGCCAATATCAGTAGACTGTGTGGGTTCTATTAACACTAATGATCTTTCATGGTAATGTTGTGGGAGGATGTCAAACCTTCCATCCTTTGGTGCCTCAATGAGGTTTTCACCATTGGATGCGTTCTTTGTTTTTACTATTTTAAGATCAAATACTACCATAGAATGGTTTTCACCATTAGATCCATTTTTTATTTCCATATTTTTGCAACTAGAAGGCTTGGCATCCTCCTACCTAAAAGCATTGTTAAAAGAAGCATTGATAGAACAAGTATCAGATTCCTCATAGCAAAGGTAGTTAATAATAGCGGAGTCATTGTCAAAAACAGGGAGATTGATAGGGTGTTGGGGTTCCCATTCGATAAGCTCAGGATGTAGTAAAGGCAATGAATCATTAGATGGGTTGAGGTCAGCGATGGTGAAAGCTCGGATGGAAATGTCATCCAGGTTGTTAATGGTTATGTCGAGGCCTATGAAGGTATTTTCTTCCACATCATTTATCTCAATCGACGTCTGTTCCTCTTCACTTGAGTCATCAAAGTTTTGTGTTTCAAAGACAATAGGATTAAAACTCGAGCTTTGACCCTCCTCATGTTTCGGGGTATACTTTTTGATGACGTCGATCTGGATATCTTCATAGGAAACATCTGATAAGTTATCCCACTTATATTCATTTGAATCTATTTTAGAGTTATCTCTCATTTGAAGAATACGCTCCATAGTTTTATTGGTGATTTCTGCTCTTGCTTCTTCTGTGTATCCAAGTCTAGTCTGCCATTTTGCTGAATTGTGAGAACTTGGATCGGTTCCGTTACACTTTGTTTCCCTCGGTTAAGAGATCCTTGTTTTGCTGTATATCCTAGTCCAGTTTTATCCTTATGTTGGAGCATGAGTGGCTGGATTGGTTATGTTATGCCTTGCTTTCTTAACCCAAGAGGTCCCTGTCCTGAATATCCCATCTTCTCCAGAATAGTTTTTCCCTTTCCATATTGATTTGTCTCTATGATATTACTCGTGGAAGTGGAAGCTTCCTCATCCTTATAAAGCCAATTTAGTATGGCCTTATCTTCTGATTCTTCATCTAAGTTCCCCGCTTTTACAAATCTTCCATCTAATGTCGTTGTTGTTTGTTCTGATTTTTGGGTATTTATAGATGGTTGTCCATACATTTGTAAGGAGGGTAACATCTATGATAGATGGAAAGAGTGTCCAACACCATATTCACTTATTCCATCATCACTTATCTATACTTTGTTGGTGAATTGGTGTGAGAGTGAAGCCAATTGTTCTTCAACATTTGAAGGGTTAGATTGTTCTACCCTGATCTCTTGTGATTTTTGTTGTTTTGGAAGCCACTTTGATATGAAACTTTGTTGTTTCTCACCATTAGATGAATCTGATGTGCCAACTTCTCTATTGTGAGGTATCAAGGTATCCTGAGATGTTTTCAATGTATGACAAGCTTGAGTGTCGTTATAGTCTGCTGTGATTGTTACCTCATGTCCATTGACAGGAAATTTCAGGCATTGATGATAGGTGGAAGGTATTGCTTGCATATCATGAATCCAAGGATGTTCCATTAGTATGTTGTATGTTAGTTCTCTATCTAAGACTTGACAAACCACATTTTGGACAATAGGTCCTACTTGAATGGGTAATATGATCAACCCTTTAGAGGACCTTTCTTCTTCATCATATGCTTTGATTGTGATTTTTCTTCTTGTATCAATGGCTTCATCTGAGTATCCTAGTGCACGAATCAACTTTAAGGCACAAATATTTAAACCAGCCCCTCCATCTATCAGGACACGCTTTACACGGTGTTTATGGATGAGGACTTCAATGTGAAGGGCGGAATTATGTGGATGGGTGAGTGATACATCATCATGTTCAGAAAATGAAAGGCAATGAGGTGTAGATAGATGTCCCACCATAGCTTGGAATTGACATACATCCAAATTGTTAGGTACCGTGGTTGATACAAGGGCTTGCTCAAGAACCTCTTTGTGTGATGGGGAGATCTTTAAAAGTTCCAAAATGGATATTTGCGCCGGTATTTTCTGTAATTGATCGATGAGATTATATTGATTAGAGGGAGGATACATAGATGGGGATGATAATGATGCTCCTTTCAATATAACTTTGGATTGTGCCCTTGTTGTGGCATTAACCGGTTGGTACTCTTGTTTCCCTTTGAGTGTGATTACGCTAATTTGGTTTTCAGATTTGTCCATATGTTGTACCAAATTAGTAGATGTAATGTCATTGTTCTGATTGATTTGATTGCATAACTCCTCATCCTCCTTGGCGGCAGAAAAACAAAGGATTGTTGTGTCATAAACATAACCGACATTCTTACCTTTGGTGTTTGCGGAAGAGGATTCTCCCTTCTGATAATTGGGTAGGGGATTTTTGAATGTTGTATGATCTTTGTTTGTTTGGTGCCCCTCTACAAATACTTTCTTTTGATCTATGAGGTCTTGTACCGCATGTTTTAACTGCCAACAATTTTTAGTCATGTGGCCTTTATTCTGATGGTAGTGACAGTAATGCAAGTCATTCCACCATGATGGTTTGACTTGAGGGTCCCAATTTCTAGCCTCTTGTACTTGAATGAGTTTTTCGTCTAAAATTTCTTTGAGGACTGATTCCAATGATTGTCCTAATGGCGTGAATTTTTGTTTATTGGATGGTCGTTGGAATGATTGGGTTTTTGTTTCTTCGTTGTTTTGATTATTCCCTTGATCACTACTTTGTTTGACATTAAGACCATTGTTTTGTTTGTTTGTAGGGGTTGGTGTCAAGGTGAATACTGGTTTAGATGTGTGTGTATCGATCATGGTATTAGTATTCTTGTTCTTTTGCCAAAATCTTGGCTTTTCGTTGTTGTTGTTAGAGGAATTGTTATTGTTTGAACCTTCAATGAAGTGTTTGATTGTTCCTCTTTTGATTAGAGCCTCTTCGATTTTGAGCCCTTTTTCGATAACTTGTTCAAAGGTAGATGGACATTGTAAGTCCAACCTGTAATTCATGTCATCCACTAAGTTATCAATGAACATCTCTATCTTCTCCTCTTCAGGAATAGATCTAGGGTATTTAGCAAATAACCTTCTCCATCGTTGGAGAAAGGAAAGAAACTTTTCACCCTTTGCTTGTTTGGTGTTGTAGAGTTCTTTTAAGGTCACCCCATGTTGGATGTTGAATGAGAAGTGCGTTATGAACCTATTGATCAGTTCTTCAAAAGATTGAATCCCAGGTTCCAATTTAGAAAACCACTCCATGCAAGTGTTTCCTAAGCTTCTTGGAAATAATCGTAGTAAGTAAGAGTCCTCGTGTGCGAACTCTATGCTCATGGCTCGAAATTCCCGTACGTGATCAAATGGATCAGTTCTCCCATTGTATTTGTTGTACGTTGGGTATTCACAATACCGTGGAAATGGTATCATGTTAATGCTTGAATCGAATGGATAAGGGAAAATGTCCTGTAAGGAATATCTTTTTGTTGGCCCTTGTTGGATATTTTGGAACTACAATTGTAATTGTTGGATTTGTTTTGTCAAAGCATCTATTTGATTTGGATTTTCTATACTAGTTGGGTTAGGTGTGATTGTTTCCTTGAGTTGATTGACATCAAAGTCTTTAGGAAGCTTAGCACCTTTGTCAGCTAATAGTAGAAGATACTTTTCCATATCTTGCTCTAGCATCTTTTCCATAAATTTATGGAAATGAGGGTCTTGTTGAAATTTCTCGATTTCTTCTACAGTTATTTCTTTCTCATGTGAATTAGTGAGAGGATCAGTGTTACTGTATCGTCCCCAAGGGTTTTCTTTAGCCATGACTGCTATTCTTTCGTTTTCTTCTTCTTGTTGTCTTTGATATGCTGCTCGTGTGAAAATAGGCATACAAACGTTAGAGTTTTACTCTAGACTTTGATCTTGGATTTTTGATTGGATAAGTGTTGAGGTTTTTGATTTAAAATCTGATTTAGTTATGTCTAGTTTTGTGATGGAAGGATGATAAAAATCCTTGATAGGGAAACTTTGACAGAAAATCTCAGATTTGGTGATAAGGACACTTTGCAAGATGTTTCAAGATCTAAGTGTAATGGTAAAGTTTTCCTTTTGTATGACTCAAGTGTTTTGGACTCTGAAAAAATGTTTTAGACTGATGAAAACCTTGTTATCGATATGGGAAAACTAACCAACTGTCTTACCAACTCTCTATTTTTTTGACTTTCTAGAGCGCTAAAACAAAGACATGACGCGCTAAAACAGAGAAGTGACGTACTGGAACAGAGACCAAAAGCGCTAAAATAGAGACCCGACGCGCTGGAACAGAGACCCAAAGTGCTAAAACAAAGACCCTACGCGCTGGAACAGAGACCCAAAGCACTAAAACAAAGACCCGACGCGCTGTAACAAAGACCCAAAGCCCTAAAACAGAGACCCTACCCGCTGGAACAGATACCCAAAGTGCTAAAACAGAGACCCTACGCGTTGGAACAGAGACCCAAAGCGCTAAAACAGAGACCTTACACGCTGGAACAGAGACCCAAAGCGCTAAAACAGAACCATGAGGTGCTAAGACAGAACTATCTTGTTCTATGAAACTCACTTGGTCTGGTATCGTATTGTATGGCTGGTTGTGGGATGTATTCTGGACGAATTCTTTGACTGTGATTGTGGTGTTGCCTAAGAGCCCTTCTTTGATAAAATTCTTGTGAATCTAAGGGAGCTACAACATAGTTGTTCGTGTAACCTCTAGAGAAATCGTGATACCTATGAATAAAGGTCCTATGTTGGAGTAGAACTTTCCTACTTTGATATAGAAATCGTTGCTTTCTCAGAAGTTGTTTGTATGCAAGTGTTTTCTTTGGTTTTTTGATTCGTTTGACAAGAGATTTCCTGACAAACTTGGTGGATACCCAATCTCGAATCATGAGAATTCCACAAGTGTTTTGATTTTGAAGATTTTTGTGATGATCTTATCTGAATTTAATGAGAGAAAACACAACAAGCAATAATAGAATGGTTGACTTTAAAAATCCTAGAATTTAAATAGATAGTGTATGTTCTTAAGAATCAAGCATGATTCTTTTTTATTTTCACTAGTTTATAACAGATAAGACACTTCAGATAGACTCACTCCTAGAGACAAAAGGTCATCGTTATATACTCGAATGGCCCACAGCTTGGAATTGCGTCGACTCACACAGCCATGTCACCCCCTAGAGGGCGCCCGTGTTTTTGTCTTTTCCAGGTGCATACTCAGAGTGACGGAAGTGGATACCGAATCCCCTGAGCAAACAGTCCTTGGTAATTATATGTTGAGTGCTTGAGGGTAGATTCTTCCCCGCCCCTGCACCGTCGAGTATTACAATGTTTAGAAACTGACAAGCATGCTTCTATTTCTAGGTTCTTAGATAGGGTTTCCATTCGGAGCGGAAAATGGATAAACTCCCTCGAGAGACCTCCCAATCTTTAGAACAAAGATTTTGGGGATGGTTATCCTGCACACTTTCGTTGAAAGAGGGTTTCCCCAAATTCACATAAATTTTTAAGTGGGTTGGAATACCATGGCTTTTGGCTGTCCCCACTCAGGTCGTTCCCGTAGGGTGAGTACTTTTTCCCACTACGGCAGGCCTGTCTAAAGGTTTTAAAAAGCTTTAAAATGCATAAAGAAAAGTGAGTCTGGTATTCTGATGCACCCAGTAAAGGGGAGAGCATAAACCTATCACCCAATCACAGCAGAGGAATTTTGTTCACTTTTTTAAAAACCCAAATGACAAGTTAGCTAATCTATATGGAGATATTGCTCCATAAAAGCATGATGTTCAATTTTAATCCCACAAGAAATTGTGAAGTTTCTATCATAGGATTGATCGATTTTTATCCATTTCTATCCTAGGATTGATAAATTTTATCCAAAATTTAGACAACAACCAAATCTGGCTGCGGACGCATCGGATCCAGATTAAAAAAAATTATTTTAATGACAGTGAAGTGGCGCGCTAAAACAGTGACGCGGTGCGCTGAAACAGTGAAGCGGCGCGCTGAAACAGTGACACGACGCGCTGAAATAGTGAAGGGGTGCGCTGAAACAGTAACTCGGTGTGCTATGACAGAAATTGGGGCGCTGAAACAGACCACCAATGCCCTATAAAATCCAACTGGTGCGCTGTAAAAAGTCACGGTTCCGCGAAAACTATCATGCCGATACCTGTAAGACACTTTTTTTCAAAATTTAATCAGAATATGGGGTTAGGCCCCATGGTGGGCGCCAATTTGTAAGCGTAGGAATGAGGAAAAAAAACTAACAATGCATCTACACTTCTAAATAGGACATTGCATCAAAGATTCAAAAGAATTAAACTAATTTAAACTAAAAATCTTTAGAAATTTATCCTATTGCTCTCTAACTCTAAAGATCTCTCTAATCTACTTTGCTCTCAGATTTAGAAGCTAATTAAACTATTGAAATGACACTTAGAGAATGAGAATTAAGCTATTCTATTCTTATATGATTTAAATGTGTAACTAAAATGATTCTACAACAAGGCTTCTAAAAAAGAAACTACTATAAGCTGCCATGATTAAGATGCTGGATGGATTGTTGAGTGAATGTTGAATGCTTGAATCCTGGATGAATGTTGGATACTTGGAAAACCTCCAGAGTAAGATTGCATAAGTTGGGATCCATTTCCTGTAGCCAAAGAGCTATATTTATAGCTTTCACGGCAGCACATTTGCACAGGGATACGGGATAAGGGGCTGTGATTCAATCTGGAGAATTGAAAGGCATGGGATGAGAAGATGGAGCTGATCATGGAGGATTGTTCCTCCCCATGAAAACACCAGGCAAGAAGAGAGGGAGGATTGATGGAAGAAGATTGAGAGGACTTCCTACAAGTTTGTCCCCAAAGCTCTTCCCGTGAATGAAAGTTGCATTAATTAGATTTTTAAAATCTAATTTTATTGGTGAGTAAATAGTGGTAAATGTTTTATGCATAAATTTAAATAATTTTAATTTATTTAAATTTAGCAAAAGAGGAATAAATAATTTAATAAATCAAACTATATGATTTGTTTATTAAATTAAAATAAAAGGAAAATGATAATTAAATAAAAGATTTTAGATATCTTTATTTAATTAAGAAGAAATGTGATGAGGTAATTAAATAACACAAATTATTTAAGTTGTGTATTTAATTTATGATAGAAATATAAAAGAAGTAATAATGATAATAATTAAATAAAACAAAGTTTTTAATTGTGTTTATTTAATTAAGAGAGAAATAATATGATGAAAAAAAATGATAATAATTAAATAAAACAAAGTTTTTAATTTTGTTTATTTAATTACGAGAGAAATAATATGATGAAAAATGATAATAATTAAATAAAACAAAGTTTTTAATTTTGTTTATTTAATTAAGAGAAAAATAGAAGAATTAATAATGAACTTAATATAAATAAATATTTCTATTTATTTATTAAGTAAATGAATTTAAGATTAATTAATTAAATAAGTCGTATTTAATTAATTAGATTCTCCAGACCAATTTTAGGTGTCTACACAAGGTAGATGAGATTGCACCCATAGAGCGAATCCATGGTCTACTGAGAAGTAGATTATATGGTAAAATTTTTGAAATAACCTATACAAGGTTGGGTACGGTAATAGGCCCCGACCTCAAAGCCAAGACTATCATGTCTAGGTCTTGTTGACCTAAATTATCAAACCCATGAATTCATAAGGAAGAAGCAACAAGAGAAGATGAATCAATTTTAATTTTAAGAAATAGATCAATGCTACATTGAGCGTTGAATTGGTGTCAATGAGAGTATGTCTAATACTGATATTATTAATGCTAACTATTATCATAAAAGGATCTTCTTGCCTTTACACTTCCAGAAGTGAGTTCTTGTAAATAGAATGTAATATTCCACGAATCTAAATGAATATGGGCTATCAATGCATTAATATCCATTGGCCTAGAGGAAGAAGGCAAGAGATTCTTTTGTAAGGCTTCCTAAAGTATACCTTGATAAACTCGTGTAGACTAAAGAAAGTCCTATGGTGATATCTTAGCCAAAGTTTAACACGAAGTTTCTTGACAAGATTGTAATCACTAAGTGCTTTAGTCATGGTTTTAGGTGCTTGAGGAAGGCTTGGTTGAGAAGGTGGTAAAGTAGGTTGATTAACATTTATTTATTATTTCTAGTATTATAATTATGAGTTATTGTTCTATAAGAGGTAGCCTTAGAAAGATCAAGGGAGTCACTTTTAAATGGAACATCATTAATATAATAGATCCTTCAAGTAGAAGGACTAGCCAAAGTCAGATAAATGATGGGTCTCTTAGGCCTTTGGGGATAGTAGAGAAATATATTATATTTACGAATTCCTTAGAACTCCTAGAGGAAACATTCAAAGCAACATACTCAACATCTATCCTTGGAGGATCCAATGTGAGAGGAGCTCCAATATTCACTAATGCAACATCTCTAGAAGAGAGTACATTGGAATGAAGAGAAGGTAGAGTAATGATAAGAAAAGCATCAATGGTTTCATCCTCTTGCACCAAAATACCCTTATAAGGATTTTTAGGAGAGGGATCAACAAAGAACAATAAGAAAGGAGAAAAGAACCCACTTTCACATGCTTGTAAGAGAACTTTGTGAAGCTTCTTAACAAAGTTGGAAGGGGTGCTCATGTTAGGTTCACCGAAATGTAGAGAAAGGGTATTCACTGCTCACGAGTCTCTTTATTCTCAAGAGAGTCCTAGGGAGAAAACTTCCCTAAACTAACTCAAGGAATAATGTTCAAGTGAGAGGGTAAAAGGGAGAGAGTTCCAGAATCAGAAAGAGTAGATCATAGAGGATTTTCGAAAAAACTAGCAATTTTTTGACCAAGGATGACAACACAACATACAGACTATAGCATGACGCACTAGCATAATTTCACATAAAACATAAAGCTACTACTTCTACTTCAACTGCTAAGAAATATTGGAATGGAAGAAAGTAACAGAGAATGATAGAATTGAAATAAAGTAAAGTGAATGATAAAACTAAAGAGGGTAAAGAATTCTCTCACAAAACCCCATATAATAGAGCCTCTAGTAAATGAATACCTTCGATACCTAAACACATAAGATTGAGAAAAAATATTGGGGCCATTTATGGGCTTACCCCAGTCAAACCCCCATTTCAGTGTTCCCACCTCCATGGACAACCACATAGATAGAGAGAAATAATAAGCATAAAAGAAATGAATGCAAGAGTGATAAAATTAAACCCTGTTCAAGGAGGAGAACCCATATCACCAAATAAAGATGTAATAGATAGGGAAAGTGAGAAATCCCAAGATGCTCAAAGGCACAAGGTATGCAAGATATCACCTGCAAGGCTTAAGGAAGCTTGAGAGAGAGAGATAGTTGCAAGAGCCAAGAGAATTGTAAAGAGTGTTGTAAGAATGTGAGAGTGTTGTAGCAAGTTGTAGAGAGTTGTGCAAGCAAGATAGCAAGAGAAAGGTAGGAGAATGTCCAATAGAGAAGCCATGAAGCTAGAGAGAAAATGACAAAGAGGGAAATAGAATGAAATAGATGGATTTAAAAAATAGAATAGGAGGTAAAAGAAAGTTTGTGAGCTGTTACAAGGCATCCCAAGCCCTTACCACCAACAAAAGCAGCTAACAAGTGGCAACAAGCAGACATAAATGTTCATTTGAGTATTGAAATGTTGTAGGATGCTAGCATAGTGCACGAACATCTAGGTAGCACATTAGTGTCTAGACACATCATGCTATGAAATGACGAGAACGAGAAAAGCACAAAGTTTGATGCAAAATTGACGCTTGAGAGAAGCTACTGGAAAGGGGTCCTGAGCATCTTGAGAGGGGGAAAAGGCTTATGTAGGGGCTAAAATGAGCCTACACAAATACTAAGAGAGTGGACACTAAAGTGGATACAAAAATGTATGTGAAATTGCAAGGGGTACAATTTTACGACATGACATGACTATATGATCTTATTGGATGAATTAACATGCAAATTGAGTGTGTATGTTTTATTCCATTGGCCATGGAAATTGGAGGTCTCCCAGAAACCCTAATGTGATCAAACTATCAAACTACACTATAGTTGATTTGGAAGCATAATAGTCTAATTTATAATATATTTTTATTTGTAATGTGAATATGAATGATTGTTTAATTTTTTTAATCTCAATATCGTATTTTTATTTTTATTTTTAAAGTGAATATGAATGATTGTTTAAATTATTATCTCTTAAGAAAAGTATGCAATAGAGATTTTGAATGCAAAAAAATAAGCGTACACCAACACCAATAGCCACAAGTTCGATATTAAGCAAGGAAGATTGCAACAATAATGTGAATCCAACTTATGCAAAATTATGGTTAGAATTTTGATGTATTTGATAGCAACTAGCCTTGATATAATGAATTTAGTAAGATTAATTTTCAGATTTCTAGAGCCACCAAAGGACACATACTACCAAGTAAGTAAAAGAATCCCGAGGTATGCTAATGGTACCAATGGATATGGTATTTTGTATAGTGTAGAAAATGAGTTTGCATAAGTTGGATATACAGAAAGTGATTGTGCAAGGAATGTATAGATAATAGGAAGACTAGATCAGGATTTTTGTTGCATTTGGGTTCATGATCCATTTCAAAAGCATCAAAGAAATAACCCATTATTTATCTTTCCATAGATAAAACTAAATATATAGCAATAAATATAGCACCATACTAGACTATTTAGCTACAAAGGATCAAAAAAAGGCTTGAAAGAAGAAAAGAACATGGTACAACTATATTTTATGATAATATATCATCAATAGCCTTGATAAGTAATCTTGTCTTCTATGGATGAAGCAAAAACATAGGGATCAAGTATCATTTCATAAGAGAGTTGGTACAACAAGGAATACTAAAACTACAGTTTCATAGATCTAAGCAGTAGCTTGTAGACATTTTCATCAAGCCACTCACAAATAGATAGTTTTGAGTGATTGAGAAGCATTTTAGGCATCATGTATATAGTGGAAGCTTCTGTAGCTATGGAAGCTCTAGAAGTTGAGCTCCAAAAGTCAAGCTTTTCATGCTGTAGAAGTTGAGTTTTGAAAAGGGAAAGGTCTAGGAAAGCTCCAAAAGGTGAGCTCTAGAATGGACAAGCTATAGTAGAGCTTCAAAAGAGCTCTAGAATGAATAATTTTAGCTCCAAAAGTATATAATGCACATGAAGGAGACTCAATATTAATAGGGAGTGTTGGAATTGGTAATCATGAGTTAGATCATTCATGTCTGACATATACTTCACCCATAGCCAAGGTCTCTTGGATCTTTCCCCTTATCTTCCTCGTACTTCCACTTAACAACATTTATATTTTAGTGCTCTTTTTATGATAACCATATTCGAATTTTGAACAATAGTTCATATTTTGAGAATAAATTAACTATGGTAGGTTAATTTGAAATGACAAGTGTTAAATAAAAAGAATGAGAAGAAAACAATTAGAGTAGAGCAAAAGAAAGACAAAGAAGAATTTTCAAAAGGAAAAAAATTGCATTGTGACAATAGAGGTTTGAATAGCAACAACTACAAAAGGTAGTTGATACAACTACTCTAGACATTGAATTTGCATGGTAGCTCTTGATAGTTTTGTAATAAGTCGGTATTAGTTTTTGTTGTAAAAGATATTTTGACATTAATTAAAAATATAACTTCTTCGTTTTGTGAATCCTATTCATATCATTTTGGTCTCTGTAGTTGTTTGTTTGGGTTTGATTCCCTAGACTGGTAATTGAGTTTTAGACCGTGTGTTTTATTTGAGTTTTATCCCACCAAACATGTATCAGTATAAATTATTTAGATTTTGGTTCCAACTACAAGCACATGTATATTAAAGTCAAAATTACAGCTCGCTCATGACTTAAGGTCTTCCACCTAATTCACTACCCTTTAAGGTAAACATGTGTCAAAATGTTAAGCATCGTGGTAGGCATGAGCTGGAACAAACTGTAAATAAATACAAAACTTTGGCTCAAAGATCTCCAGATTTAAGCAGTATAGTTTTGCTGGAGGGATTGATTACAGAATTTGCAGTAAAGTGCCATTTCCAAACATTGGGTGCAATTATTGTTCAACATGCATGGCACGAAGCATATGAATTGAAATATACTCAATTTCGATAATGATATATTCTGTTTAGAAGGCATCCAGTCAAGCGGTTGACGACAACATACATGACGCTTATAGGAGCATTCAACAGGTTTAAATATTGTTAAAATAAGGAAAAATCAATTTTGTTTTGTTGTAATTGGGAAATTTTCCCAAAGACTTTTTTATAGTTTAGGATGTTTCTCTTAGATTTTTTGTTTTAGCTTTTTGAGTTGAGTAACCTTTCCAAATTTGACTATTGGAAGTTTTTGTTAATAAAGCAGCCAAGACACTTGCTGTATTATTTTTATGAGAAAATAAAAGTTGTTTTTCTCTACCTCTATGAATTTAAAATCATAGTTAAAATATTCAGTATTTTATTTCTATTTTTTTAGTGTACTGGCATTTGTTGTTATTTGATTTATTATTTCTAACATATGGTATCAGAGCCTGGTTCGAAATGGCAATGAATGCTAATAGTACACAGTTGCAGATTCCTAAATTTAATGGGAAAAATTATGATTTTTGGAGTTTTCAAATGAAGATTTTGTTTAGATCACAGGAACTATGGGACCTTGTGCAAAATGGGTATTTAGAACCAAAAGATGCAGCAACATTGGCAGCACTCACACAAAATGAAAGAATTTCATTGGAGAATAATCGAAAAAAAGATTAGAAAGCATTATTGTTTATTATGCAGGGTCTTGATGGGACTCTCCTTCCAAGAGTTATAGCTATTTCAACAGCAAAAGAAGCCTGGGATCTTCTTGCACAATCATTTCAAGGTACAGAAAGAGTAAGAGCAGTTCGTTTACAAATGCTTAGAAAAGATTTTGAAATTTTACAAATGTCAAATTATGAGAATTTAGGAGATTACATTACTCGAACAATGGGGATAGTTAATCAGATGAAAATAAATGGTGAAGTTATGAATGATCAAAAATTTGTTGAAAAGATTTTAAGAAGTTTTCCTACAAAATATGATCCTGTAGTTATAGCTATTGAACAATCAAAAGATCTAACCACTTTATCTATAGATGAGCTTATGGGTTCATTATACACACATGAACAAAGAGTAAATAAATCAGTAAAGGAGTCACTTGAGAAAGCTTTAAAGAGAAAATTATCTTTGAAAGAAAAAGAAGTTGCACTATAATCATCTTCAACACAAAGAGGAAGAGGTAGAAATTCAAGAGGAAGAGGAGGACGTTTTCAACAAAGAGGCAGAGGTCAAAGAAGTAATAGAAGTGATCAAGAAAATTGTAGTTACACTCAAGCAAGAGGTAGAGGTTTTCAGAGGTATGATAAATCATCTATTCAATATTATTCTTGTCAAAAGTATGGACATATTGCAGCTGAATGTAGAAAAAAGATTGTAGGTGAAAATAAACAAGAAGCCCAATATGCAAATGAAGGTGAAGGGAAAGAAGGATATGATTTGCTAACATGCAGCACAAAGGAGGAAGTAAATGATGACAAATGGTATGTTGATAGTGGTTGCAGCAATCATATGACAAGACACAAAGAGTTGTTTCAGAATTTGGACGAGTCCATCAAATCTGAAGTAAAGATGAGAAATGATACAATTGCATCAGTCATGGGGAAAGGGAGGATATTAATCACAACAAAACAAGGTGAGAAAAAATATATTGGTGATGTTTTTTATGTACCGGGTTTAAAGCATAATTTGTTAAGTGTAGGTCAACTTGTACAAAAAGGCCACATTGTCAAATTTGAAAAGGACTCATGCATTATTGTTGATGGTAAAAACAAGATGATAACCAAAATACCCATGACTACTAATAGGATGTTTTCTCTTAGTATCAGAAATAATAAGCATTTCCGTTTCAGTGCTCTTGTAAAAGATACACAATGGTTATGGCATCTTAGATTTGGGCATTTGAATTTTGGTGGACTAAATCTTTTGCATAAAAAGAACATGGTAATAGGTTTACCACTTATCCAAAAACCGGATGAAGAATGTGAAGGTTGTATTGTTGGAAAGCATCATAGAGAACCCTTTCCAATAAGGGATTCTTAGAGAGCTTCAGAGCCATTGGAGCTAGTTCATTCAGATCTATGTGGTCCAATTGAGGTTGCTTCATTGTCTGGTATGAGATACTTCTTGACATTTATTGATGACTACAGTAGAAAACTTTGGGTTTATCCTTTGAAAAATAAATCAGATACTTTCAAGAAATTCAGAGAATTTAAAGAATCAGTTGAAAAGCAAAGTGGTTACTTTCTCAGAATTTTAAGGATTGATAGGGGTGGAGAGTATATTTCTCATGATTTTCATAATTTTTGTATTGAAAATGGCATAAAAAGGCAGCTAACAAGGTATACACCGTAGCAAAATGGTGTAGCTGAGAGGAAAAACAGAACAATTTTAAATATGGTAAGGAGTATGCTTAAAGTTAAGAGTTTACCAAAAGATTTTTGGGCAGAAGCAGTTTGTTGTGCAGGTTATATTTTGAACAGATGTCCTACAAATTCAGTTTGGGGCATGACACCAGAAGAATCATGGGGAGGATACAAACCTCAGGTAGATCATCTAAGAATTTTTGGTTGTATTGCTTATTCTCATGTTCAAGATGCACTTAGAAGTAAATTGGATGATAAGACAGAAAAATGTATCTTTGTTGGGTACAGTGAAGAATCTAAAGCATATAGGTTGTACAATCCTGAGACAAAGAAGTTGGTGATAAGCAGAGATGCAAAGTTTATTGAAGATCAGGAGTGGAGTTGGAATCTGAAAGAGAAATATCAGCAAGTTAATATTCAAGATGAAGTTGCAAACACAGGAGCTAGTAGTAGCATTCAACAATCAGCATTAAGAAGAATTTCTTCTTCATCTCCACCTAGTCATGGTAATGTTTCATCATCCACCTCTGTATCTCCAAAAAGGTGGCAGAAAACAAGGAGCTTGTCTAACATATATCAAGAAACATCAGAGGTAAATGAAGATACTTGTCATTTTGCATTTTTTACTGATAGTGATCCTATTACTTTTGAAGAAGCTATAAATGATGATAAATGGATTAAAGCTATGAATGAAGAAATTGCAGCCATAGAAAAGGATCAAACTTGGGAAATTGCAGATCTTCCTGAGCATAAGAAGCCAATTGGAGTAAAGTGGGTGTATAAAACAAAGTACAATGAGCAAAGTAAAGTGAATAAATACAAGGCTAGGTTGGTAGTGAAGGGCTACAAACAAAAATCAGGTATTGATTATAATGAAGTTTTTGCACTTGTTGCTAGAATGGATACTATTTGTATGATTTTAGCTCTTGCAGCTCAAAAGGGTTGGAAACTTTTTCATATGGATGTAAAATCAGCATTTTTGAATGGTGTATTGGAGGAAGAAATTTACATTGAGCAACCACCTGGTTATGAGATTAATGGTGAAAAAGGTAAAGTGCTCAAACTAAAGAAAGCTTTGTATGGTTTAAAACAGGCACCTAGAGTTTGGTATGAAAGGATTGAATCATATTTTTTGAAAAATGGTTTTGAAAAATGCCCTTATGAGCCCACCTTATTCTTAAAACAAAATTAGCAAAGAGATGTTATGATAGTTTTCATTTATGTTGATAATTTGCTTTATACTGGAAATAATGAAAACATGCTTAGAGATTTTTCAATGGAAATGAAGGGTGAATTTGAGATGACTGATCTTGGTTTGTTGCATTATTATATTGGTATTGAAGTAACTCAAAATAGTGATGGGATTTTTATTTCACAAGAAAAGTATGCAAATGATATTTTGAAAAGGTTTAAAATGGAAAATAGTAAATCAGTAATTACACCTATTGCCATGGGTATGAAGTTGAGCAAAAAGGATGAAAGCAAAAAAGTAGATTCTACTTTGTATAAAAGTTTGGTTGGAAGTTTAATGTATTTAACTGCAACAAGACCAGATATCATGTATGCAGTAAGCTTGATAAGCAGATTTATGGAGGATCCACATGATACACATCTACAAGCAGGTAAAAGAATACTAAGGTATGCGAAAGGGACAGCAAATCATGGAATTTTTTATGAAAAGAAGAATGATTTGAAGTTAACTAGTTATACAGATAGTGATTGGGCTGGAAATCAAGATGATAGAAAAAGTACTTCTAGGTATGTTTTTAATCTTGGTTCAGGTGTAATTTCATGGTCCTCAAAGAAACAACCCATTGTTGCATTGTCTTCAGCAGAAGTAGAATATGTGGCAGCCACTTCAATAGGTTGTCAAATAGTTTGGTTAAGAAAAATGCTGGAAGCATTGTTGCAGCCTCAAATGGAAGAAACAGTTATATTTTGTGATAATCAATCAGTGATTGCACTTTTTAAAAATCCAATCTTTCATGGGAGAAGCAAGCACATAGACATCAAGTTTCATTTCATCACGGAGTTGGTTAAAAATAATGAAATTAAACTTTCTTATTGCAGGTCCAAAGATCAAGTTGCTGACATTTTGACAAAGCCTGTGAAAGAAGAAGATTTTAGTAGACTGAAGAATCTTTTAGGAATGAAAAGTTGTCCCACAAATCAGATTTTAGGGAGGATGTTAAAATAAGGAAAAATCAGTTTTGTTTTGTTGTAATTGGGAAAGTTTCCCAAAGACTTTTTTATAGTTTAGGATGTTTCTCTTAGATTTTTTGTTTTAGTTTTTTGAGTTGAGTAAGCTTTCCAAATTTGACTATTGGAAGTTTTTGTTAATAAAGCAGCCAAGACACTTGCTGTATTATTTTTATGAGAAAATAAAAGTTGTTTTTCTCTGCCACTGTGAATTTAAAATCATAGTTAAAATATTGAGTATTTTATTTCTGTTTTTTTAGTGTACTGGCATTTGTTGTTATTTGATTTATTATTTCTAACAAATATTTTGTAAGTAATTAAAATAATATAAATGCGATGGACGTGATAAGGAAGGCAAAATTAAAAATTAAAACATGTAACCGTATGAACAAGGAGCGACTTCGAATTTTAATTTTTTGATCTTCCCATGTGAAATTCATTGTAATTTGTAATCATCGGTCCGTGTGAAATGGAGATTATCGATTAACGAATCAGATTTTATTCGATAGGAAAATCTTAGTTTATTATAATAATTACAGGCAGTTTGTATAAATTTAGTTCTTGTTATAGATGATGTCAACTAAATAATGGAAGCAGAAAGCAAGAAGCAGCTTCACGTGCTTATGTTTCCCTGGCTCGCACACGGCCACATCGGGCCTTTCTTCGAGCTTTCCAAAAGGCTTGCCAATCATGGACTGAAAGTAACCTTCCTCTGCACCCCGCGTAACATTGCAAAAATAAGGCCATTATTGTTAGACGAGAGTTGGAATATCGATCTGGTGGAACTGCCGTTGCGGTCTGTGGAGGGGCTCCCAGCAGGAGCAGAGAGCACCGCCGACGTCCCTAACGAATTGGAAGGCGTCTTGAAGACAGCGCTGGACGGCCTGGAGCAGCCATTTGAGGAGCTCTTACAGCGGCTCTTACCTGATTACGTTGTCCACGACTTTTCACAGCACTGGGCTTCAACTGTTGCTGCCAAGTTTGGCATTCCAGCAGTTTTCTTCCTCATTTTCACTGCTGCAACGTCTAGTTACTTGCTGCATCCCAGTAGAAATAAAGAAGAAGAAACCACAGTGGAGGACTTGACCATGCCGCCGCCTGATTTCCCATCCACTCAAGTTGTTTGGCGGCCGTTCGAGGCGCGGTATATTGTGCATGCTTTCAAAGAGAGTAACGGACAGATCTCAGTCCTCCAGCGCTTCTTTAAATCAGTACATGGATGTTCCTTTATTATCATCAGATCGTGCTTAGAAATGGAAGATAAGTTTATACAATATCTGAAGAGAGCCACCGGAAAGCTGGTGGTTCCTGTGGGTCCTCTGCCACCCGATCTTCCCCAGAACAACCTTTCGGAAGAGGAATCGTTCTGTCTGAGATGGTTGGACAAGCAGGCAGCTTCGTCTGTAGTGTATGTATCGTTTGGGAGCGAATGCTTTCTATCGAAAGAGCAGATCGGTACTCTCGCGCGTGGTTTGGAGGCGACCGGCCTTCCGTTTCTTTGGGTGCTACGGTTCCCTCGTTTTTCCAAGGAGGAATGCAGCGTGTCAGGCTTACTACCGCAGGGCTTCGAGTCTCGAACGCACGACCGGGGACTTATTTACAGCAACTGGGCACCACAGCTCCAGATTCTTGCGCATCGATCGGTGGGCGTGTTTCTGAGCCACTCGGGGTGGAGCTCTGTCGTGGAGGCAGTGAAATTCGGAGTGAAACTTGTACTTCTGCCCATGAATGTGGACCAGGGTCTTAACGCCAGGCTTGTCGCAGGCGAACTTAAACTGGGCTTGGAAGTCCAAAGACAAGAGGATGGAAGTTTTAAGGATGATCATATTCGAACGGCCGTGCTTAAGGTCATGAAGGAAGACTACGAGGAGGGAACAACTGTGATGTCGAGAATCAGTCAAATGAGAGAGATCATATTTAGGGACAGCGGATGGGAAGAGAAATACATCAACAAGTTAATCAAACGCCTGGAGTTCTCTACTTGAACAAATTAGTCTCTTTCGTGATCTATTTGTTTTTATCGCTTCTATATTAATAAAGATTGAAATATTTTTGATCGATTTTAGCTTACATAAAAACTACTAGAGGCTTGAATATAATATCAATTTATGAATTTAATTCCTTGATTACTTCTTCTTTACAACAAGTTATTTTTTAATACCGCATTAAGCCATAAGATTACAGCTCACCGTCAAGACAACGTTACAGCAGTCCAAGATTCAATGAGTATAGCAGCTCATGAAACCGTGACAGCTCACGAAACAGTAGTCTATAAGAACAAGAGAGTATGAAATCATGAGTACAACGGTACTAGAGAGAACAAAACATAGAGTGGCAGTCCAAATTCTTGCATACAAGCCAAAGGAAAGCATAAGTTCAACAGTAGAAACACTACTAGGAAATAAACATCATGTTTCGAACACATAATTATTGTCAATTAAAGAATTGCATATTGTAATATTGACATTACAATCTTTGGAATTTTAGTGTATGTTTTTACTATGTGTTTTAAGAAGTGTTTTAGATCAAATTGTAGAATTTCATTGGTAGTTCAAACTTCTTAATTGTTGTCACCGTCCCATCTATTCCCTTTAGTGTATTTGTGTCATGTTTTGATGATGTTCCTAGTCAACTCGCCACAAAAGTGAATTAGATGGATTCAAGCCAGCACATGTGCTCATATTTACACTAAATTATTCATGTTCTTCAAGATAAAGCTGAGACTTTGATGGATTATTCTCTTTGTATGGAAGGAGAATCTCATAATGACAACAGCATGATCATTCAAAGTGGAAGTTGTGTGAATCAGTTCTCTCACCTCATGGGAAGGAGTACCTAGCGTCAAACTATGGTGTTTATTTGAGTTGGGGTTATCATTGTGATTCTAAATTGACTTAGCAAGTCATAATCTTTAATCCTATTGATATTGTAAAGTTGTGTAGAGGAACAAGATGTTTATCCTACCCTCTTCTAATACAATAAGTTCATCTACGAGAGAAAGTTCCATGGAATGGAAGTCTTCCCTTATGTGCCTTCTCTCATTGGCTTCTTGGATTCTATAAGAGTCTCTACTTATTTTCTTTTCTTTTGAATTGTATTTTCTCGTTTATTATGATTTAAAAAATAATATTTTATTCATTTTTCTTTAATTCTAGGACACATCAAACTTGGAAGATCAAGTGAGGAATTTAAAAAGAGTATTTTTGGCCTTTTTTTTTTTCTTTACTTTGTTTCAAAAATGGATGATGCAGATTTGTTGAGTTTGTTTGATGCTTGCTCGATATTTTTAAATGTTGAATTATTTGCCTAATGATGTTATCAAGAGATTTTGTTTTCTTTTGTCTTTTTTGAAGTTGAAATGATTTATCTAAATGAATTAATCTAATGCATACAAACAGAAATATACTCTATCCTTTTGTATTTTCTTAAAAATAAACTATAATTAAACAAGCTACTAAGCAAAAGAATTTTGCATTTGTATTTTTAACGAATGTGGTTAAATGATTTAAATTGAATTTACTAAATGTAATTTCTATGTTTTTCATCTAAATACTAAGAAAGCATATGAGTTTGTAACATAGAAAAAGGGAACTCTAAGTTTAATGTCTAAACCTAGGATTAATTTTCTCCTTTTCTAAAGGTGCATTAGGATGCAAATCAACAAGGTGATTAGATTGAAATTCAACCATGAAGGTGGGCCAATTACACCTAGATCTACATCTTTTTAAGTCTTTGAAATGAATTAGATTTGATTTTCTTTGATTAACCTAATTGGACTATGTGCCCTACTTTGAAAATTGAAAGATTCTGATAACTGATAGACTAACATAGAAATTTAAAGATAGATATGGGAAGGGTAGAGTACTGTGTAGCTATCCTAAAAAATTTGACCGTGTCGGTCTATATAGGAGGATAGAGTCACCCAAGGGCATTTGAGTCCATGTATGCCTTTCCTGGAATTGGAAAATTGAACCTGTAGCTCTATGTGTGCTCTCTAATGCCTGCCCTACAAACTTCCATCTTCGGATCTGAACCTATAATAAATCAGCAAAAGAGATGATGGGGGTGGCTATATAGGAGTTTTCCTTATTCAAACTCTTGTTTTGGTACTTCTGCCTCCACAATAGCCAATAAAATTGATTGATAATAGTGTGTGTGCTCTAACCTTAAGTCTATTTAATGTTGTTATGAGCTAAAGTGCATAAAACCCTACTCAAGTGTGTTAGAAAATGATTCTTGTATGAAAATGACAAGATCCACCTAAGAGGAAGTAAAAAAACCCTCAAAAATTTGAAACATAATGATACTTTGATTTAGGTTGTAGTAAGATGAACCTTGAAGATGTGAACACTTATGAAACAAGTGATTAGGTCAAAGAAAATGGCCAAATGCATCTCCTAAACCTACAATCCATCATCCTCTTCTATTGGCATCAATCTTTAATAATGAAAATACACTTGATGAAATCTACAAATAAGCTCGAAAGCCTAAAAACTCAAATGTATGTAGTGGAATGTAATTATCTCGTACTTCTCTAGATTCTTCTCTAGTTTCAAATGGTGAAAAGACTTGGTATTTATAGGCATTTCTCTAATTTCTTAAAAATTAGATCTTGAAATCCAATATTTGCAATTTGAATTTAAAATGTTAAAATATTGATGCTGACATATTCAAAGTTGGATCCGAACAAAAACAAGGTGTCCTAGATGCCCAAGGGTATCCTGGTCTTGGCCCTATATTCCATAAAATAGGATGTCGAGGCCAAGACACTATATGAATGCATTTATTCATTGCTTGCAATTACTCAAAAAAATGAAAAAATAGGCACCAAAATTCATAATTTTGGAGATTAGGTCCTAATTAGGAGATGTTAGAAATACATAAATGCAAGGGTCACTAAAGTAGGTCAAAACTAAGTGTGAAATTGTACTATCACCTATAAGTGAGTATAATTTCCAAAGCTACATTTAGCCCTCACTTTAGTGACAATATGAAACTATGGGAATATGTAAGCTAAAGTACTAAAAGTAAATCATGTCGTACAAAATGATACTCATAAGGACATTATGAATCATTCATCAATGAGAGAATGAAACCCCCAATGTAATCATCTACAAAAGCACAACATTAGGAATTGCATCCTGTAAATTGATTTTCTCAATATTCAAAAATCATTTTGTACTTACAAACAAACATGTCAGGATCTAAGGAGAACTAGATTTAAGGGTAAATGTATGCCCCCTGATTCTACTTGCTTTATGGAGGTGGAATCAAGGTAGTAATCTATCTGCATCAAATTGTTAAACTTGGTGATGAAAATTCTTATGATAGGGTCATGAGATCACAACGTCAACTATCAACAAACATTGAATATGATCAGGGATGAAACTACGAATCCAATGCAATAGATGACAACAAAATTAGAGTCTAATAGCCCCCACTATGGTGAATTGAATGGGATAGGCTTGTTCTAAATGTGACTATATGTTAGAGAAAAATCACCACTTTGATCACCATTTTCACTTTTTTTGTTTGAAGGATTGGAGAGTGATACAATTGCACCAAGGAGTAAGGATGTTGAGCTAATGATTGTACCCACCCTTGAGACTCAAGATCCTATGAGTGGACATTTCATGACACACATTGACACCAATGGTGAGTTGCCTGCTCCTTTTCCCTATAATTTATTTTATTATCTTATACTTTTTTTATGATTTTAAAAAAATTAATGGTGTCCTTGTCTAGATGTATCCCTATCCCAAAATGGTGCCCCTATCCTAGGATGGGACCTCTATCCCAAAATGGAGGCTCTATCTTGATTCAGAGTTGATATGTTTTTATTTGCTTAGTTACTAATTTCCAAGGCTATGTAATTGATGGCTTATTTCATTGTTGAAAGGTCCTTCCACATGTTTGATAGTGTTTAGGAGGATTACTTTTTTCATTACTTCAAGAATAGTTCACATGATTGTCATAGGAGGAGTAGTAGATTTTGCACACCACCAGACTATACTGGATATATCTTATGCCTCTTATGAGATACCATGATGCTATGTTGATGGTATTGATCGAGTGATGGAATGTAGATACTTCTACCTTTCACCTCCCAATAGCTGAGATGGCAGTTACATTTGTGGATATAGATCTTTAAGATTCCTGTGTGAGGTGAGACTATCCACTTTGATGAGTATCAAACTGCTCAAGAGATGAGGAGGGATATACACTACTACACCGACCACTACATAAATATTGATTCTAGGGGTCATGTTGATCATAGGTGGCTTCTACCCTCTATTGTACCACTAATTTAATGGATCATGTGTGTTATCATCACCTTAGCCCCGACACATGATGGAGGAGGAAACATCTTGATTGGGGCCTAGTTCATCTGATACTAGTGATGGAGGAGCACTAGATAGTGTATGCCTATGGATGGAGCATATTAGCACACTTATATTATGAAATTGGCTACTTCGTTTATCATGAGGGTAACAACATTATACTTTGTACTCTACTTCTAGTGTGGGCCTTCGAGCACATCACGTCTACTAGACATATTGGATTCCCCACGATAGCCCCCTATAGCTATTCATGAGCATTTTGTTATCAACTAAGGTGATACTAGTAGTGTGGAGATCTGTTGTATTAGAGAGTTATATTTGATCATTTAGAGGACAATGAGATTGTATGGAGACCATATAGGACTCTAGAAAAATGACCAGGTCTGGTTCATTAGCTAGCTAGGATATAAAAAGATAGGTTATTGGTTGGACAACATGACTACACCAATATTCTATTTTACTATGATCACGTGATGAGATAGTTTTGTCAGCTCTAGACAACACCTACCATGTGGCCCACATATATGAGATCTACATGTAGTGGTGCTAGGCCACAAGACATTCATTTTCCCACACTCAAAGATGTCACCTATAGTGACTCAGAGTAAGAGGATCAAGATACACGTCCAACATCTGAAAAGGATGATGTTGGCATGACAATTGTGTATGATATGTGATGGAGGATGACATGACTTGAGCAAGTATTCCCTATTGGTTATTGCACAAGTGATCCCGATCATTGGCCACATTAGTGAGGGGATGATGTAGAGAGAGGATGAGGAGGTAGATGGAGATGTGATGCATGATGATGATGATGATGTAGCAGAGAATTTGGAGGAAGAGGATTAGCAACTAATAATAGAGTATCCTAAGGAGCCCATAAAGGCTAGAGCTATCCTCGAGGAGAGACCTAGATCTTTCCCTTGTGTCACACGAGCACATCGTATGACTCAGGATGGGATATGGTCCTATAAGTATGGAGAGAGGATCCATGTGGTTCTACCACACCACCAGCTTCTTAGGGTAGTCCCGGTGGGACCACCATAGTGTTCTACTATGATCTTGATTGGTGGATCGTTTATCCAAGTGAGAATATTTCATTGATGTATGTTATTACCTTTCTCTTGTTTATATATGTTATATCTTGTTCTAAATTATTTTAAATGTTTTCTTTCTTACTATTGGGATACAAGAGTGGCTTGGCTTCTTCAGTCGATTCACTATAGATATGGTTCCTCCTATGCCCCCACACCAACCAATATGGCGCAAGAATAATAACCTGTTTGAGCCCTTATCATGATGGAAGACATATTATGATAATGCACTGAGGACCATTGATGAGGTTAGAGCTGAAAATGAAGAGGTTCAAGCTAGAGAGGAGCGGGTGAGAGCTACATACAAGGATGTCAAAGTAACAAATGAGGAGCTTAGAGCCACTCCAATTCCTATCAAGATTGAGGCACATTCCTTTCTATGGGAAGAACTTAGTAGGGTGTGAGCAGACAAAGATCAAATCAAGTAGAAGCATGTCACAACACTCTAACATGAGGCTATAGGGTCAATGCAGGATCATGGGGGTCCAAACTATGACCTTAAGTGGCAATGGAATTTAGAAAAATAGATATAGGCAACTTGACATAAATTTTTTAATAATCTATTAACATAATTTGAAAAATATGTAAAAACAAAATTTGTAGAAAGTTGAATTTAGTTTCTAAGATACTATTTCTTTTTTGAAAAAATGTAAATCTATTTGGTGAAAATTTAAAATTTCAATGCATTAGTACTAAATTTTCAGGAAAAAATAAAAAGCAAGTGTATGTCTGACCAACCTAAGAATAAGAAAACATAATATATTTATTTGAAAATTTCAATATAAATAGAGGACACATGCCTAGATGTGTTGCATTTTTTTTAATAATTTTTTTCCAAGTAAATAATTACTTATTATTTTTTAATTAAAATTTTTAAAAATATTAAAACTTGTTTGTCTAACCACCATGTAACTTCATCAAAAATTTATGAAATTCATTTTTTCTTTTTTCTTTATCCTATAGTACACCTACTATTCAGCTGGCCAAGTACTAGGAATTGATGCCCCTTCTGACATGACTATAGCTCCCATGGTTTTGGCTACAGATATCCAAAGCCAAGATGCTAGGCCCTATGATTATGCAAAATACTTGTCTGAGGCTATTAATACTTCTCTTGCTACCATTAAGAAAAATATTGATGCCATCACCTTCAAGCATTATTAACTAATTATGCATATGATATTATATGAAGGGAAGGCAATTGGAATATGGGGAGAGGAGTAGAGAATCAAGGATTTAGATAATAATGAGAATTATAGACCAATGTAGATGTGGATGTCCATACCAGATAGTAGATGTGGGAGATCCCACTATTTATATTTTGAAGAGTATTTTTTCAATCAAACCCTTATATTTAAGTTACTTGGCCATAGATGTGATTACAATTTGTCCCCAAAGATACAGAGATTCCTTAGGCCAAAAGAGAAAAACCCTGAAGGAAAGGTTAGACCAGTGCAAATCTGGACATCCATATCAGATGGTAGATATGGGAAATCCCACTATTTATATTTTGAAGATTATTTTGTTAAACCCTTGTATTTAAGTTACTTGGCCATATATGTGATTACAATTTGTCCCTGAAGATACAAAGATTCCTCAGGCCAAAAGAGAAAAACCTTAAAGGAAAGGTAAGCCATAATTGGGGGATTGGTATGCATTTGAGTATATGAATTTTAGTGTATGTTTTTATTAAATGTGTTTTAAGAAGTGTTTTAGATCAAATTCTAGAATTTTATTGGTAGTTTAGACATCTTAATTGTTGTCATCGAGCCATCTATTCACATTAGTGTATTTGTGTCATTTGTTGATGATGTTCCTAGTAAACTCACCACAAAAGTGAATTAGATGGACTCAAGCCAACACGTGTCTCATATTTACACATAATTATTCATGTTCTTCAAGATAAAGCTAGTCAAGAATTAAGACTTCGATGGATTATTCTCCTTTTATGGAAGGAGAATCTCATAATGACAATAGTGTGATCATTCAAAGTGGAAGTTGTGTGAATCAACTCACTCACCTCATTAGGAAGGAGTACCTAGTGTCAAACTGGTGTTTATTTGAGTTGGGGTTATCATTGTGATTCTAAATTGACTTAGCAAGTCATAATCTTCAATCCTATTGTTATTGTAAAGTTGTGTAGGGGAACATGATGTTTATCCTACCTTCTTCTAATACAATAAGTTCCTCTATAAGAAATTTCCATTGAATGGAATTATTCCCTTATGTGGCTTCTCTCATTAGCTTGTTAGATTCCCATAAGAGTCTCTACTTATGTTGTTTTCTCTTGAATTGTTTTTTCTCATTTATTATGATTTCTTATGGGTATGTGTAGGATCATGATGGGCCAAAAAGTGGTGATATGATGGGTATTTGTAGGGTATGTAGCTGATGAAATTTTTTACCAAAAATTGATGAAATGAAAGGGTTTTTAAAGGATATTCTCAGCTTTCCACCAATATAAATTATGCTTTACTTTGAATTTAATAAATAATTATTATTCATTTTCTATTTGAATTACGACTAAAGTCCTAACTGATAGGCTAATTGAAAAACATCTATAGCTTTCAAACAATATCGCATTTTTGGAATCCAAAACATGTATCACATTATATGCTTCACATACTATATGATTAAAAAAAAAAAACATTGAATTTCATGAAGTTTTGACCAAGTTAAGGTGCTTAGACATACAAGTTTTTATATTTTTAAAAAGTTGTAATAAAAAAATCATAATTAATTATTTACTTGGAAAAAACTTACAAAAAAATATGCATCACATCCATACATGAGTCCTCTACATATGTCTAAAATATTATAAAAAAACATTATCATTTTAGTGTGGTTAGGGTGGTCTTATAGACACCTACTTCTTATTTTTTCCTTGAAATTGAAGTACTACTGCATTGAAATTTCAAATTTTCACCAAATAGATTTTTTTAAAAAAAAAACCTAGTAGTTTAGAAACTACATTCAATTTTCTATAGATTCTATTCTTACATATTTTTGAAATAATATAGATAGCTTATTCAAATTTTTACATCAAGCTGCCTAACTCTGATTTTTCTGAATTTTTTGCCACCTAAGGGCCTGTTTTTTCCATGATGATCCTACACATACCCTTCTAAAGTATTTTATACATTTTTCTTTAATTCTAGGACACATTAGACTTGGAAGGTCAAGTGAGGGATATAAAACATCAAAGAGTACTTTTAGTCTATTTTTTTCTTTTCTTTGTTTCAAAAATGGATGATGATGATTTGTTAAGTTTGTTTGATGCTTGTTGGATATTTTTGAATGTTGAATTATTTGGTGTGTGGATTATTTGTTGGATTCCTAATCATGTTATCAAGATATTTTATTTTATTTTGTCTATTTTGAAGTTGAAATTATTTGTCTAAATGAATTAATCTAATGCATAAAAAAAACATATACTCTATTCTTTTGTATTTTATTGAAAATAAACTATGATTAAACAAGCTACTAAGAAAAAGAAGTTTTGTTTCTCTATTTTTAGTGAATATGATTAAATGATTTAAATTTAATTTATTAAATGTAATTTCTATGTTTTTAATCTAAATACTAAGAAAGCATATGAGTTTGTAACATAGAAAAAGGAAACTCTAAGTTTAATGTCTAAACCTAGGATTATTTTTCTCCTTTTCTAAAGGTACATTAGGATGCAAATCAACAAGGTGAATAGATTGAAATTCAACCATGAAGGTGAGCCAATTAAACCTAGATCTACATCTATTTAAGCCTTGGAAATGGATTAGAATTTATTTTCTTCAATTAACCTAATTGGACTATGTGACCTAGTATGAAAATTTCAAGATCCTGATAACTGATAGACTAACATAGAGATTTATAGACAGATATGGGAAGGGTAGAGTATTGTGTAGTTATCTTAAAAGTTTAGTGTCGATCTGTATAGGAAGAAAGAGTCACCCAAGGGAATTTGAGTCCTTGTATGCCTTTCCTAGAATTGAAAATTGAACTTGTAACTCTCTGTCTCCTCTCTATTTCCATCCTTACAATTTTTTGTCTTTAGATATGAGCCTATAATAAATCCACAAAAGAGATGGTAGGGGTGGCTATATAGGAGATATCCTCATTCAAACCTCTATTCTAGTATTTCTACCTCCACAATAGCCTATAAAATTGATTGATAATAGTGTGTGTTCCCTAACCTTAAGTGTATCTAATGTTGTTATGAGCTAAAATGCATAAAACCCTACTCAAGTGTGTTAGTGAAGTATTCTTGTATGAAAATGACAAGGTTCACCTAGGAGGAAGTCAAAACAGCCTTAGAAAATTTGAAGCATAATGATACTTTGATTTAGGCTGCAAGTAAGATGAAGCTTGAAGATGAGAACACTTAGCAAACAAGTCATTAGGTTCAAGAAAATAGCCAAATGCACCTCTCAAACCTAGAATCCATCATGCTCTTCTATTGAAATCAATCTTTAATCATGAAATAACACTTGATCAAATCTACAAAAAAGCTTGAAAACCTAAAAATTCAAATGTATGTAGTGGAATGTAATGATCTCTTTCTTCCCTAGATTCTTCTCTAGTTTCAAATGGTGAAAAGACTAGGCATTTATAGGCATTTCTCTAATTTCTTAGAAAGTAGATCTTGATAGCCAACATTTGCAACTTGATTTTCAAATGTTAAAATATTGACACTGACATATTCAAAGTTGGATCCCAACAAAATAGGGGGACTCATATTTCCGATAAAATAAGGTGTCGAGGGCAAGACACTAAATGAATGCATTTATTCATTGCTTGCAATTACTCAAAAAAATGATAAAATATGCATTAGAATGCATAATTTAGGGGATTAGGGCCTAGTTAGGAGATGTTAGAAATGCATAAATGCAAGGTTAACTAAATTAGGTCGAAACTAAGTGTAAAATTGTACTATCACCTATAAGTAACTATAAATTCCAATGCTACATTTAGCCCCCTCTTTATTGACAAATTGACACTACATGCATATGTAAGCTAAAGTACCGAAATTAAATCATGTCGTACAAAATGATACTCATAAGGACATTATGAATGATTCATCAATGAGAGAATGAAGTCCCCAATGTAGTCATCTACAAAACCACAACATTAGGAATTGCATTAGGCAGGTGCATGAAGATGGGTAGCCAATTTGTGGCCAATTAACTTTTTCATCCCGAAATAGCGAAAAAACGAGCGTGTTATAGTAAAATTCGCTCACATTATGGCTTGGAAATGACCAAGCCTAGGATCAGTCATTACCAAGCCATAACGCGAGTGTGTTATAATTCGCTCGCATTATGGTTTAAATTTCAAAAAATGCACACATTTTGAGTTCAAAAAATGTGCGCATTTTGAGTTCAAAAAATGTGTGCATTTTGAGTTCAAAAATATTGCGCATTTTGAGTTCAAAAAATGTGCGCATTTTGAGTTCAAAAAATGTGCGTATTTTGAGTTGAAAAAATGTGTGCATTTTGAGTTCAAAAAATGTGCATTTTTTGAAATCAAAAAAACATTTCCAAAATGCAGGCGTGTTATAATGCGCTCACGTTTTGGTCTACATTGAAATTTTTTTCTTCTCTTTTTCTTTTCTCTTTCTTCTTGTTATCTTTTAGGGAAACTATATACATGAAATAAGCATTTAAGTATAAGTTGACATTTACATATGGATGTTTACTTTCTTATACTTTAAGTTATATTTCATGTATATAGGCAAGATTTTTGAGAGTGGTTTTGAATCTCTAGGAGTTATAATGAAAATTCTAGTTTTTGGAAGATATCAA